>JAHWFP010041838.1:5451-19083 GCA_023313725.1 Lithobius niger | reverse complement strand
CCTCTCAATTCAAAAAAGTCGGCAATTCCCTTTGCCTCCTTTGTTGCCAAAGTTCCCTTCCAATCCACAGCCAGTATTCAATTCCCCCACCACTCAAAACTCGAAGCTACCCTAGCCGTCCGGGCTGCCACTCCTACTTCGGGTAGTGACAGCTCGGCCGATCTAGGTCAGTCTCTCCTCCTCAAAGATGTCCACCTCCTCTTCCCCGCACGTCCCCTCCGCAGCTATCCTCAGCGTCCGCGCCGACTTCCGGTAATGAGTATATAGCCCCAGCACCAGACTCAATCGTTAGCACTGCTCAAAGATCTCAGAGGCTAGAGGTTGCTACGCCGATCGGAGTGGAGATGTTCGCACGGGTCCGTTTGTGCTTTACATAAGTTCGTTGGTAACTAAGTTAATTTTTATTGAAAGTATTCTTTTAGACTCAAATTCTAAATTTATAGTTCTTAAACTTAAACTTAACCTCTAACGTGAGAATGATTGTGGATCAGTTAACCGCCATCGGCATTTCTGGCCTAGAACTACCACAACTTAAGGGTTTAAGGTCCCCTTACTAAAAACCGGCTTTTTTTCTTATTTATGTTGAACAAAGGTTCTTCTAAATAATCAAATGGTTTAAATCGTAGAGCTTAGACGTCTTTTGGGTTGTGTACCAGGTTTACCATAGTTAGTTTGATCTCTAGCATTGGCTTTAGAAACATAACTTGTGACTATTTTACTAGTGCAAACGTTGCATTCTGTAACTTAGAGAGTCCGGTGACTCAAACAACTTTTCTTATCGAACTTTTGTAGTGTATGAACTTTTAATTTGTTCACTTCGTGCCGATTTTCATGTAAAATCTTCGTGTGCTTTATGTAAAGCTTTTTGAAATAATTTTTGTAACTAACTTAGTTCCAATGTAGTGTAGGAAGTTAAACATGTTTTAATAAAAAAACTTTCGTTGTTTTAAACAACCAGTTGACTTCGTTGAGATTTAATTGCATGAGTAGATAATCAAAATCCATTTTTATTTAACTCCCATACAGTAATTAAACACCCATCGTGGTGGCAGCAAATTAGTAGGTAGTTAGTATTTGAAACGTAGTTAGGACATGGACGCTCCCCTCCTAACCGAGCAGTAAACACTGCAGTGCTGTTAACTACGCAAAAGTCAAACAGTCACGTAAATATTAACAACGTCATCGCCAGTACACCAGATTGTCGGTGCTCACCTGAAAAAGCGTCTAAAGAGACAGGTAGCGCCGCTACAGCAGGCGGCTACATGCAGTCAAGAAACCTCC
Organism: Lithobius niger; assembly: GCA_023313725.1. Lineage (NCBI taxonomy): Eukaryota > Metazoa > Arthropoda > Chilopoda > Lithobiomorpha > Lithobiidae > Lithobius > Lithobius niger. The sequence goes on along the minus strand of JAHWFP010041838.1, from coordinate 17,802 downwards.
AGGGAAACGACATTGAGGATCAATGTAATGCTGAAATTATCAGGGTAAGATTTTTTCCAGGGCAATAAGAAAGCATTTTCAGCTAGGAATTGACTAAAAGTAAATAAAACTTTCGGGCCTATCTTAATGTGGAGGATCGAGAAAAATGATGCTGGGCGTTTTTTGTTTATTAATACGTGTTATTTTGAGAATGGCAGCACAACTATAAAACTGTGCAGGTGACAGTACTTTCTGCAAAGTGAAGAATGCACAAAAAACCCAACCTAGAGATGGGGTATAACTTCCTTTTTATTTATGATTTCATGCTTTTAATTTTATTGTTTGAATGAAATCAAGCAATAATATGCATAATTCCAAAATGGCTGCCTGATTGCAAAATGGCATGCATTAAAGAATAATAATGACGATGGCACATTCATTGTTTCAAATATTAGCATCTACAATGTCTTCATTCTTAATTTGAAGGAAATCGGAGCATCAGCCTGCCCGCCACACAGTAAGTATGTAGGCTAATAAGCATAATTTCAAAATGGCGATCTGATTTCAAGATGATGGCTATTATAGATTACAAGTGACGAAGGCACATTCATTGTTTCAGTTGGTATGAACTATATGATCTATGTTCTAAATTTGAAGGAAATCGGATGATAATAAGCATAATTTAAAAATGACTGCCTGATATCAAGATGGTGGCCATTAGCAATTGCTAGTGACGATCTGACATTCACTATTCTATTTGTATCAACTATTTCGTCTCCATTCTAAATTTGTAGAAAATTGGGCGATAATAAGCATAATTTTAAAATGGCTGCCCAATTTCAAGATGGTGGCCATTAGTGATTACTAGTGATGATCGCACATTCACTCTCTCACTTGGTATCAATTTTCGTCTCCGTTCTAAATTTGAACGACATCGGACGACAATAAGCATAATTTCAAAATGGCCGCCCAATTTCAAGATGTGGCCATTAGAGATTACTAATTATGATGACACATTCACTGTTTCACTTGGTATCAATTATTTCGTATCCGTTCTAAATTTGAAGGAAATAGGATGATAATAAGCATAATTCAAAATGGCCGTCCAATTTCAAGATTGTAAACGCGGTCTCGTATCAGACGCTCGTGGTGAGGACACCTTAACACCACCGAAGAAAAAACCTGAGGGCAGTATTTTTCCACACCAGAAGAACAATCGTCTTTATGGCGATTTCACATTAAAAATGTAAATATTGTACATTATTCCTTCAAGCATAAAGCCGAAATACTTTTTCCAACTTAGTTATATTGTAGATGTTGAAAACACACGATATTTTTTATTTGTCACAGGTGACGACTTTGTTTATTTATGAAAAATGTCCGACATTCAAGCCACTGTAAAAACTAACCTAATCTGCGTTATAGACCTTTAAAAACTAGCTGGTACATTTAATCTTTTGATTTGTGCACTTATTGCATTTTGGTAAACTTAACTTCTTGCCATAAACCCTACCGGAGCTCCAATGTTTATGCTTGTTTATTTTTACGGACCCAGTGTATGAATTTTTATGTCTATCTTTTTTTTTTGCATCTCCATCCACACTCCGACCGTAGCAAACCTCTAAAAACGAAAACAACCTATCTTTCCTTCAATTAAATCATGCCTTGTATATATAGCAATCCGTTTCCCAAAGTCAAATATTTATTCTGAGCAATACACGTCGTCCCCCCCCCCTCCTTCAATAGTTGCGATGCATAACATCGTAGTTTATTTTTATAGGCCTAAATTCACGTTGTTTATGAGTTTTAAACTCACTGCACTTCCATGCCAGGCCTCTAATTGTTCACAAAGCCTTTAAAAATCCTTTGTTGACTCAGCTCCTTTAATACCGTAACCGTAAAATACACGGAGTCAACTCCCCACGCATTGAGAGCAGCCTCGCTACCCTACCCGTCCGCGCTGTCATGGCCGACTTTCGGTAATGCCAGCTCGGCCGGTTTGGGTCAGTCTCTCCTCCAAGTGTCCACCTCTTCCCCACTCACCCCCTCCGTCGCTCTCCTACAGGTCCGCGCTAACCCTCTACCTGCCTGCCAAGCAGAAGGCATAAAAACCCAGACGCAGTAGAGTTTCGTTGGCACAGCTCAGGATTCTCAAAGCTAGAGGTCGCTACGCCGGTCGGGAGTGGAGATGCCGCGGTCCGTTTGTTGCCATGCCGGGCAAAGGTAGTGGTTCGTATGTAACTTAGTTTAGCTTTAAAAGTTTATTTTTTGAACTCACACGTCAAAATTTATAGTTTAACTTTAAACTTAACCTTTTAGCTTTGAAGGTAAATTTATGGTGCGTCAAGCCAAACGGCATTTCGGACGTTGGCGGCCGTAATTTAAGGGTTCACGGTCCCTTACTAAAATCCAGCTTTTTTTTTCGGTTTCGTTAAACGCAGTTTAATGTAAACTAGGGACGATTTGATCTTCGTGGGAGATTCATTGATTATTCACTCCAGACAGACTTTATAAGTAGCTGAGGCTTTTGTAATTTGAGGAGTTGACTTGCTACAGCAACTCGGAGGAGGTTTAATGCTTTGTGTTATCACGTAGAAACATAACTGTAAAACAGGTCTACTATTACTACACAGCCGAGTCTGTTCGTAATTTAGAGGGCTGTTTTGCGAAATCCCCTTGTGCCTAATCAAACTCACTGTTTCTATTTGAAATTGTTTTGTGAACATAGCGTTGTTCAAGTCTGAATTTAATGTAAATTCCCCATGTATTTTATAACCTAAACTAGGTGTAAAGTTACCAAATGTAAATGTAAAGTGCGATATTTTCTTCATGTTTGTTTAAAGTAAAAACCAGGAGTTTTTTTAACGTCCGTCGGTTTATTCGCTCGTTATTTGCTAGAAGTTAATATGTAAGACAATTCTCTTCGAAGTTTAACTTAGCTAGTCTAATTCCCACCTTGGTGGCAGCGTTACCGTTTATTATTACTAGTTAGCCTACATTATTAGGACAAAAGTAGCTCCATTCTCTACACCGGGACTGTAGCAGTTGTGCTTGTTTTAACCAAAAAGTACTACAAGTCAGACCAGAGTAATAGTAAGGAAGATTCAGTTACACCAGGCGACCGGCGATGTTACAAGCACCTACTCCGTGGCAGCATCCGCCGTTACAAATGGTGGCAGCGGTGGGATGAACAGGTGCTGTTCCTTCAAGCGTTTCCCCCCTGCCATGCTACTATGCCATTTGTGTTGAACAATTCTTCAACCAAGATGTCCGTGACTCAGACACCATAGTCACAGAAGTAGACGCCCGCATTGTAGTCAAAATCAATGCACATCCCGATGCCCGCACTAAAGCTAAAAATAGTGCCCGCCATCAGCTCCAACAACTAAGCCGTTCCGGAGTCGAGAAGCAAGGATAGCAGATCCCCTCCGCCCGTCTTGAAAATCAGCAAGCCGTGGACCGTCAACAGCGAGGAGGATTTCACCATTCATAGAAAGGAAGCTCCGCCGCCGTATCCAATGGACCTTGGCAACAACAACCATCGTTCCAGTGAAGTAGGCCTCAACCAGACGTCCTACTACAAGCCCGAAGTGTGCTAGCCGATTCATTCGTCAGGTGGGAAGTTTGGATTTGGACTAGACTGACCGCACAGTGATTGTGTACGGGGTAAGTGTGTATAGGATATGCTTAAGGCCGCCAAGCCGAGTGTTACAGTTAAGAGCCTTTTATGTATTTTAATTGTTTATACATCCGAGTGCTAGGGGTCTAAAATAAGTGTATTTCTTGCTAAAACCTACCATAGTTGGGAGAGAAATGTTTTTAGTAACTCGCTCTGCTCATTTAAAAGTAAAATTAATTTGCGGCTGCATTTTAATGAAGTTTCATTTATAAGAGTTTTATTTTGAAGCTTAAAGTTAAAAACGTCCAACATGGATAATTTTGAAGGTATCGTAAAAGACATACAGTATAAAGACCTTAAAAAGGCCTGTACTAAATAAGGCCTAACCGTGTGCGAAACTCGACACGAGTCTGTAACGATCTTACAAAATGCCGTTGAAGAAGAAAGGATTTCTTTAGCTGATCTCTCTGACGAACTAGCCCCGGCTATAGAGAAAAGAGAAGCTGTAATCTTACAAAAGAAAGAATTAGCAGCCAAAGAGCAAGAGCTCGTGCTTAAAACCGAAGAATTAAGGTTAAGAGCTTTAGAAATGGCGGATGTAGAAAAACGCCGAGCTCACGAGGCAGCCGCCGTAGATTAACGTATGGCGCACGAACTAGCGTTACGGGACCAGAGCCCCAAATAAGGGATAGAGACGCTCAGTTAAAGGAGCAAGAAGCACAAATTAGCGAACGCGCTAGTGCTCGTGAATTATTAAAATTAGATAAGCAGATCGAACTAGCAAGGCTAACGGCTGCAAATCTTAATAATGGTAGTTCAAACCCTAGTAGTGGTACTGTTACCCCTTCTAACCCCAGTGTCCCCGTAAATAAACCGGGTAAAATTGCTGACGCTGTCAGACTTGTAAATAGATGGACTTCCGAATCGGAAATTAATAGTTTTTTTAAGATTTTTGAGAAAACTATGGAGACACAACGTATAGACGAAACAGAATGGGTCGTCGGACTCCAACCTCTCTCAGGAGAAATTTTGATTAAAGTGTGTGATCAAATGTCTGTCTTAGAAATGCATGATTATGAGTTAGTCAAAATCAGGTTACTGGAAAGGTTTGTCCAAACTAAGGAAGCCGTACAAGCTCAGTTTCGTTCACTTGAACGTGGCCCCGAACAATTGTTCCACGAACATGCGTTCGCACTCGAAACCCTATTTTCAAGATGGGTGTCCCTAGCTGAAGTAAATAGCAACTAAGACAAGTTAGCTAATTTAGTCTTGCTTGAGCAATTTACGAAATCGTGCCCCATTGAACTGCGCAAGTGGTTGCCGGACCAAATTAAACTTGGTACGTTGCACGAAGCAGCCAAACTCTGTGATGAGTTCACCACCAGAAATAAAACAGATTTCTGCCGACATGGCCCCTAAAACAGGGAAGGCACAACCTAGTGCATCGTCGTCTGGACAGGCTTCCAGGGCTTCCTCCAATTTCAGGAGCGGTCACAGAGCCCCTTCTACTGCAGCTAAACCCGCTGGTACTGCAGCATCTTCTGCCGATTCGAGTAAAAGAGACTCGGCCAACCACCACTACTCCAACCGTGTGTTTGACAGGCCTAGGAGGCCTCCGTTTGAAGGTGTTTGTTTTTTTTGTAGCAAGGCCGGACACAAGAGATCTGAGTGTCGTTCTCGTATTGCTCAAGAGGGAAACCCAGCCTCTAACGCAGAATGTAACTTTGTTAGTAATCAGCCTCCCGAAGTGGTCCTATCTAAACACATTCACGAATGGACAGTGAATGGATTGAAATGTCTGGTCTTAAGAGACACAGGCTCGACACACGATGTCATTGCAAGGGATTTTGTGAAGCCCGAGCAATTTACGGGTGAATATACCCATTGCCACAACGCTCTCTCAGAACAGACAACAGCTCACGCAATTGCCGTGATTGAAGTTGAAACGCCCTACGGTAAAATCCAATCCGAAGCTCTCATTTCAAACCACGTGGGTCCCCATTTCCATATGCTTTTGGGTGTGCCCTCTCAAACAGTATTAGAGGAAAAAGGTTTAAAGGCCCTGTCCCCTTACTCTAATGCTATCACTCGTTCCCAAACTCGTATGGAACAACAACTCCCGATATCAAAACCCAAATATCGAATGTGAGAGTGAAGACGACTCAGATGGTAATTCTATTTCTAGTATAGTTTCCCCTTCACAGGAAGGTTTTGTTTCACCTAAGGTAGATAGCTTAGATTCAGCTATTTTAGGTCCCCAGTCAGATCAGTTAAATAAATTACTGAGTGTTGACAAACCAGAATTTGCCAAGTTGCAGTTAGACTGCCCAACTTTAAAACTATGTTGGCAAACTGCTGAGCTCCCGCTGGACCAGCAGGATGAAAATAAACAGTTTTCACCGAGAAAGGATTGCTTTTCCGTAAGCCCTTTTGGCCTTTAGGAAGACCGTCAATCAAGAAACAGCTAGTGCTTCCTAAAGAGTGTAGAGATTTAGTCTTAAACACCGCACATGCAAATGCATGGGCTGGGCATCTAGGCCGATCCAAAACGAAGGATAGAGTGTTGACTAATTTTTACTGGCCACATTGTTTTACTGACATTGACAATTTTGTTTCTACATGTTTACCCTGCCAGAAAAAATGGTAAATCTGGACAGAAGTTTGTTACCCCTATGGTGCTAGTGCCCATGGATGACGAGCCGTTCAACCGATACGTAATCGATATCGTCGGTCCCATCAAGCCTGCTAGTAAGGCTAGTTATAAGTATATCTTGTCTTTACTTGACCCGGCAACAAAGTTTCCCGAGGCCGTGGCCCTCAAAGTGGCCAACAGCCAGAGCGTTGTAGATGCGCTCCTCCTTGTGTTTTCTAGGTTAAGCTTTCCAGCCAAACTCCAAAGTGACCTAGGCTCTTGTTTCATATCGGAACTTACAACTCTTTTCTTAGAAAAGTGCGGTATAAAGTGTGTTAACTCAAGTGTAAACCACCCGCAATCCAACAGCGTGGAACGTTTCCACAGGACACTCAAAGCGGTGCTAAGAGCTGTCTGTTATGAGCATCCCCACGATTGGGAGAGGTGCCTGCCAGGAGCAATGTTTGCTCTGAGAACTGCTCCCCATGAAAGCACTGGCTTCACTCCAGCGGAGTTGGTCTACGGACGCAACCTCAAAGGCCCACTGGAGTTGGTGAAAAGCCATTGGATCGAACCTGACGTTCACCCTTCCGTTTTAGAATACATCTTGGACTTGCTCCAGAGATTCCAGTATTCTCGTGAACTCTCTCAGGAGAATATCACTCGTAGTCAACAAAAAAATAAATCCTATTATGACATCAAAGCAGTTGAACGTAAGTTCAAAGTTGGTGATGAGGTCCTAGTCCTTAAGCCAGCACGCACCAATAAGCTAGACATTTATTGGGATGGACCCTGTGAAGTTTTGAAACGATTATCAGATACTAATTATCTTGTAAAAAAATCGTTTGGTTTACAAAAGGAAACGACAATTTTAACTTGATTAAAATTAGTTTTTACTATCCTAAAATACTTACCTCTAGTATGTGCTAAAATCTTTTCGATTTGCTTTTCTACCCGATTTTTTAAACCCCTTAAAAGTTTAAAACACCTGCAACACTTGCAATGCAATGAGGTTAGCCTATCTACCACTTGGTGCGCAACAATCGTTGCCTCCAACAAGCCAGCACCAGCCCAACAATGACACTTCGTTTTCCGGAACCCACTACTCAACTTTTCCAGGGTTCGGCGAAGCGGGGAGGCTGGGCGGGTCCTACTAGAGGTAAGTATTTTAGGATAGTAAAAACTAATTTTAATCAAGTTAAAATTGTCGTTTCTTACTATCTGTAAAATACTAACCTCTAGTATGTGCTGAATTTGTCCAATAGGCCGGTGGGACAGCACGAACCCTGCTAACGCTCGTTGCATTGCACTCCATACCAACAATACAGTACACCACAACTTCTTCACCAGGAAAAGGTTCATGTGGGCCAACCCCTCAACACTCCTCGTGTCAGGTTGGAAACTCTCCAGTATGCACTTCAACAGGAAGCCTTCCACCATTGCAACACCAAACACTGCCTCGTGACGTGTCGCCTGAACTTCACTGTCTTTGCCCACCTTCTTTCTTCCATTTAGAGAAAGTTCCAGTGGGCATGATGACACAACAACATTCCTTGTGTTGTGTCATCTCCTTTCCACTGTGTACACAAACTTCACTCGCTCCCCAACAACGCTTCTAGCCGCCACTTGGGGATGCTCCAGACCACTCCCACTCGCCGTATCTGTATCACAAAGATAATGGGCGATGAAAGTGTTCTTGTTGGTCCAAGAGCTGGCAGCTACCACATCATTAAGCGGGGTGCCAGATGCGAAGGCCCAAGACGCAGCCAAAACCCTCAACACATGGGCCCCTCACATTCGCAGGGATGTCCAGATGGTTCAGTCCGTGCTCATACACTCGCGTGATGACCTTACAAATCCATTTCCCTATCTTCGCTGGTGACAGTAAGGGAAGGACACCTCCAGAAGCTCGATCCCATTGCAAAAACTGTGGAGTGAGTGTAGATCCTGCTCGTCCTGAACGTCCAGACTGCTCCGTCAAATTGGTCCTAAGAAAAGGTGGAGAGCCCGGACCGAGCCTTGGGTCCACTCCGTACCCCCCTAGATCAACCACTGTCTTCAATCCCTTAATCACCAAAGGCATGGGGGCCACATCTGGTGTTTGATTCTTCACAAGGAAGTCAAGGAAGGATGGATGTTCTTGCCATCTCTCACCAGAGCAGCTAGCTCGCTCAGCCGAGCCGCTGAAGCCAGAGCCACCAAGAAAAAGGGTCCTCTGTGACAGTCGAAGGAACGGAGCTGAGCAAAGAGGTCCGTAAGGCGCCAACTCCAGACCGGCCAACTCCAAGGGCAAGCTCCATTTGGGGAACACCTGTTAGGTCTCGGTGTTGCATTCATAAACGCCCGGACCTGGCGTGAAACATGTTCACTGGCCATCTCTCACCAGAGCAGCCAGCTCGCTCTGCCGAGATGCCGAAGCCCGAGCCACCAAGAATAGGGTCTACTGCGATAGCAGGAGCAGCGAAGCCGAACAAAGAGGTTTGTAAGGTGCCAATTCCAAACTAGCCAACACCAACGGTAAGTTCCATCTGGGAAACAATTGCTTGATCCTTGGTCGTGCATTCACAAAGGCCCGAACCAGCCTTGATACATGTTCACTGGTCACCAGCTTCTTCCTTCCCAATGCCGACAAGACGGAGTTGATGGCCGAACGATACCCCTTAATGGGCGTCGGGGACAAGCCTTTGACAAATCGTTCTTCCAGGAAAGACGACAAAGCGGCTTCGGTCGGGCCCGTCGGATCAATTTCCACCTTCCGGCACCAGAAAAACCAAATTTTCGACCGGGCGTCGTAGTTTTTCCTCGTCGAAGAACGCAAGCAACCCAACATCCGCTCCGAAAGGTTTTTTCAAGTGGGACGACAAAGCGGCTTCTGTAGGGTCCGTTGGATCACATCCCTTCTTCTGGCACCAGAAACGCCAAACCTTCCACCTGGCCTCACTGTTCTTCCTTGTCGAAGAATGGCGGCAACCCTACATTTCTCCGAGGCCTCAGTGGTAAAACCCTCACCTTCCAAATTCCTTACCACAGTCTCCACCCGTGAACTCGGGACAAGGGTGGGTCGCTGCACCTCAGTGCTGGGTCAGGATGGAGTCCGAGAGGAGTAGAGGAAGTGGGTCCTCCTTCGACAGTTCCACTAAGTAAGGAAACCATGACGCAGCTGGTCAGAGTGGTGCCACCAAAATGTATTCTCCCGGGAACTTGCGAAGATTGTTCCAAGACGCCTGCAGAAGCGAGAACGGGGGGAAACAGGTAGCTGACAGGCCTGCTCAGTCGATGGAGAGAGCGTCCGTGGCCCACATCGTCGAGTCCGGAAACGGCGAGACAAAGTGTGGGAGTTGGCAGTTGTAGCATGCCTCAAACAGGCCCACCCAGGCTTCCCCCACGTCAATAACGAGCTCTGGCACAGGCTGCGATCGAATCTTCATTCCGTTGTGTGAGTTCTCTGACGTGACAACTCGTCTGCTAGATTATGGAGGTTCACTGCTACATGATGCAGACGCAGGTTGAGATGCAGGGCTTCGCGCAGTCGAAACAGCAGGGAGGTCTCTTCCATCATCAACCAAGAACAAGTCCCTCCTCCTATCATGACGTGAGGCACCGCCGTTGTGTTGTGCATCATAGCCATCCCCGCCTATCACCGTCTTCCCACGCAAACTCCTTCCTTGACCTGCACACTCCTTCCTTGACCTGCACCGCCAGACGTTTTGCTCGCTTCCCCGGAACCTTGATGTGTAACTGGCATTCCTCATCTGATCCCACTCCCGCCGTCATGAGACCCTCGAAGTACGCCCCCCAGCTTGTGGAGGATGCGTCCGTGAAGAGAAGTCCAAACGGCGTTGGGTCCTGAATGGGCACTCCCCGGCAGGTGTTGAAGGGATCACCCTACCACAGAACTGTAAACTGTCCAGAGAAAACACATCCCACCAGGACGACGAGGTTATCACTCATGGTTCCTGAACAAATGCATCGACCTGACCTTCCATTCCCCGAAAGGAACCAGCTCAGCGCAGGAATCGACGACACCTGTTACTGACACCAGGTCCACTGATGTAATCTCGGTGGCTAGCTGCAACCTTTCCATCCGATCCAGTAACCTCTCTACCTGTTCCTGCGATGGCCAACCCGTGAACTCGACCGTATCGAACTGAGCGCCGCGGAACACAAACTGCCTGCACGGCACCAGCCTGGGCACTTCCAACTGGACGCCTAGACCCAGAACCTTGAAGACACATGGCCAATTGCCACCTGAGTACTTCCTCCGACTGATGGCGGAGCAACCAAACGCTGAAATAGGCATGGGCTACAATGTCCAACAATGTAGAAACCCCCAACCCAGGCAAAGCACTTCCGTGAAGACATGAGATCCGGTTGCAATCCCAAAAGGTAGGACACGAAACTGGTACGATTGACCTCCTACAAAAAGGCGAAACAGATGCCGAATCCCCTGGTGCAACGGACCATGCATGCATGCATCCTCGAAATAGATGGCAATTGTAACAACGATTGGCTGCATCGCTTTTCTGACCGACCGAATCGTCTCCATCTTTAAAATGCTGCTTCTCCAGATGTCGGTTCAGCTTTCAGAGGCTGGAGGCTGGTAGTTCAGACACAAAAAACGGCGAATGTTCTCTGCCTACAGCGGACAGAGTGAGCACGCCGTCGGTGATGACCTCCCAGTTGTCCACATGGGGACGAAACCTTCCCCCCCAACCCGCTAGAGAAGTGGAGGATGGTGAGGGGGGGGGGGGAAACATCCATACCGGCTCCTGGGGGGACGACCCCGAGAGGCACCCATCCACGATGTGAGAATCCACGGAAAACGTCCCCTGCCTTGAAAAGGGGGGTGACCCCTGGAACGTGCAACGTGCTGCTGTGACGTGGAGAAATCCGCGCAACGTGCGTTGTGGAAAACGCTTGCAGGCGTGAACCTGAGAACGAGGGAGGATGTGTTCTCTGCTCAAACTCAAAATGCCGTGCAGTGTTAGCAAATTTTTGGTCCCTTGGAAGGGAATCGACGTTCTGATGGTTTCAAACCTGGATGTAAGCCGAACACCACCATTACCTCACAGTACGGCGTCTGGGCCTCAGACAAGAATGAAAAATCCCCCACCCGAGCAATGCCGCCGAGGCTTGCAAAGTACGGAGGTGGGGGGGGGGAGAGACTCGATGCAAGTAGACAAAAAAGTTGTCCTGACATTGCAAAAGTGGACAACTCCGTTTTCCAAGTTAGCAGTCACTCGACGTTGTTCTAAGACAAGACCTGAATTTAATTTCAACTCCAAACGTTTTACTAATAGGCCTCACAATGTACAACAAAGGCTGTAGTGCAACCGTCGTAAAATGCCCTTATCCAGCCACAGACTCTCATACAAAATTCAGTGTCAGTAACAAGCAAGGAATTTAAAATAAAAATAAAAATTCCTTCAGATCTGTTGAAGTCTGAGTACGGCATTTTTCGGTGCCGATCAGACTTGTGCACCACTCGGGGCTCCGTGGTGTTCGCCACGTCCCGATTGTGGGTCTTTTCCCATCTATGGGAACTCAAAATAGTGGCTGAGACTCGTTTTTGGCGTTTTCTCCGCCACGAGACATTTTAGGGCTAACTCCCTCCTTGGAGTTTTCAATTTTTGTTGCAGGCCCTTCACACTTCCTTCTTGCAAGGATTTTACAAGCCACGAATTAACCATCAAGGAATTTAAAGTTAAATTAAAAATCCTTAACGAAATTAAAAGAAATGCAAAATTTGGAAGGCGTTTCCGATGCAGCGACCGTTTGATCAAATGAAAGAATCACCGTAAAAAACCGCACGACACGGCCAATGTGAAGAACCAGACACGGCCATGCAACGGCCTGTCAACTCGCAATGGCGATGGCCGGCCACAGCCCGTGACGAGAGCCGGGAAGTGTAACCAGGATGTGGCCAAGGACTAACAAAGTTGCAACGTGAACTACACGTGGCTAACAAGGAACGCTGACGAACTGTGAAGAATACTACGATGTTTAGCATCCTTGAAGTTATGACAACTGAACATATCGAACTTCTAGCAACAAGTGGCGATTGGTGGTTAACAAGTGGCGATTGGTGGGTAACGAGTGGCGATTGGTGGTTAACAAGTGG
>JAHWFP010041828.1:0-10203 GCA_023313725.1 Lithobius niger | reverse complement strand
TTTAGAGCATTAAGATTTATTAAGGCTTAAGAAGCTGTAGCTTCTTTTATTCGTATTAGTGCGATGCTGATGGCTGACATGTTTTTCTTGTACCGTTTGTTTAGAGCATTAAGATTTATTAAGGCTTAAGAAGCTGTAGCTTCTTTCACTCGTATAAGTGCGATGCTGATGGCAAACATTTTTTTCTTGTACTGTTTGTTTAGAGCATTAAGATTTATTAAGGCTTAAAAAGCTGTAGCTTCTTTTACTCGTATAAGTGCGATGCTGATGGCTGACATTTTTTTCTTGTACTGTTTGTTTAGAGCATTAAGATTTATTAATCTTACTAATTTATTAATCACAGATGGAATACGTGTCTTTATCTTGTGTCTGTTCCTTTAGAGCATTATATAGACGCTGATGGCTTATGTGACTTTTTCTTGTATCTGCTCTTCAAAAGCATTAAGTTTTTTTTTAAGACTTACAAAGCTGGAGCTTCTATACACGCATTAGTGCGACGCTGATGGCTTACATGTGTTTTTCTTGTATCTGTTCCTTTAGAGCACTAAGTTTTTTTTTAATGCTTTCAAAGCTGGAGCTTCTTTTACACGTATCAGTGTGACACTGATGGCTTAGGTGTCTATTCTTGTATCCGTTCATTTAGCGCATTAAGTTTTTTTTTAAGGCTTACATTCGTATTTGTACGCTTAAGCGTTGTTTTTATTATTAATTGGTTAATCTGTTGGCCTATTTTTACCTTGACGCGCAGGAACTGGTTGGAAGTAGCACTAGCTAGCAGAGGCAAAGAACAAAACAAATAAAAAAAAAAGAGATAGTATTTGGAACAAATGGCAAGATGTGTAGTGGTAGCTCATCTGAATGAGCCAATCAGAGCGGCTTTACAGCAAAAGGGTTATCAGCATGTCGCGTTAAGTTGGGGGACAAACACGTGCAAGCGTGGGGAAAAGGTCTTTGTGGAAGCCGCAAATCCTGCCAGCTTGGGGTTAAGGAAGTCAGTGGCGCGTGATGTGAGGGCCAGACACGTTCCAAAATGCAATCCTCTTACCTCCACGGACAATGAACAAAGAGCAGAGAAAGCGGCCGCTGGGAGTGATTGTGCCCAAGGCAGAATACCTTATTAGCGTCAGAAAGTCTAGGGATTTCTGTTGTTTCTACCTTGCTGAAAAGGTGAAGTTTAAAGCTGACAGGTTGTTGACGACTTTCGTTTTCAATTCTGATTTTTTTTTTGTCATTTATAGCTTGGGCTTTACTAACGTGTGATATCCTAAAGATAGAATGGGTCGTGGGAGTCCGGGTTAGTTTTTTCACATAGGTCACTGGGTCATGCGAGATCCGTTTTTTTTTTGACGCGCAAACATACAAACACGAAGATCCAAATGACTAATTGACCCAAACTACTACACCAAAATGAGCCAATGATTCAGAACGAATAAGCTTTCAAGGAACCACAAACAGGAGTATTTCCATTGGTATCTCGGAGCGGAACAAACATAATGGAACATACCTTTAAAAAAAAACCTTAAAAAAAACCTTTAAAGCAGAATTCTGTCCCTGCTCAGTCAGTCTGACCTTTAAAATCCAATTGACCTTTAACCATAGCGCACAATCGTTTTTACAAGAATGTCTGGCTATAGAGTAGCGCCAAGTGAGACCATATTGGCTAAGAGACACCATTTGGAGGTAATAGCTACAAGGTGCACTACATTAAAATGTAACGGAAAACAACGGCACTTCTAGTCTAGACAGTGCTTTGAGAGCGGATTCCTTAAGCTTAAAAGAACGTTGTTTTCTCCAACAACAAAAAATCGCGCGTTACAGGCTTAAGAAATCCAGTCTAATAGCATTGCCTTCAGTAAGACGACCTTCTTTTCTCCCTCCAGTGCTCCTTGCAGCTAACCCAGTTACCGGCTCCACCATAGAGTTAAACACAATAATACTACGTCGTGTCACTGCCCTAAAGGAGGAGAGAAAGCCCATTCAGTTCTTCCTGGTGGGATCCCAAAAATAAGAGCGTTGATTGAAAGCTTTACTTGCATCTGATAAAATCTTAGTTACTTCTTATTTTAAAAAACTCAGTTCATTTCTCTTCATTGACCTCAGTTGGCTTCCAGTCATTTGTGAAAAATTAAAACAGCGTGGTAACTGAGCTTTCGTAGAATTCTTATTATTCTTTTTAGAAGTGATCGTTTCGAGTGTCAGTTATGAACAATAAGTTATTATCAAACCAAAAACTCGATTATACATGAACAGTAAACTGCGGGGGAAAATTTTTGTAAATCCTATGCAAGAGGAAATAGGAATATCTCGTAGAAGTAGAATTACCATACGGAAGTTTTGTTAGTAGTCCTACCATAATAATTGAGGTGGTGTGTTTGTCCTAGTACTGTTTGGGGTTATGCGAGTTGGCGTCATTACAGGATGCGAGTAGTAAGGTGTATAGGATATCGCCCGCTTTCCGAGTGCTGGGATCTAACAATGTCGAGGGCGCCCGAGCCGTTGTTGGATTCCAGCATGAGGAAAGCGGGCGATATCCTTCTTCTCACCCGTTTTGAAGCTATCAGTCCGACGTACATTGTTGAGCGCGAGTGGAATACATTGTTGCGTTTAGCCAGAAGAAAGTTTGTGTAGAATATAAGACGCAATGCTACAAACAACGAAAAGAGCAACGTTTAATTTTGAAAGCGGTTGCAATGTTGTTAAGTTAACATGAATTCGTCACCGATTTTTTTTGACGTTTGAGGTGGTGTTGTTTTCAAAAATTGTTCCATTTAATTGATTATATTTGGTTGCTTTATTCCTTTTTGTCATTTAATGGAAACCAACGTTTGTAAAGCAGCGGTTGCAATGTTGTGAGTAACGTGAATTGCTGAGTGTTGTTTTTTTTTAACTGTTGTGTTTTTTAATTTGTTTCAGTAAATTTATTACATTTGTTTGTTTTCTTCCACTTTTCACTGTTACCACAATCGGGGGCTGGGATCCACGTGGAATGCTGGGATCCTGGATCTCAGAGCTCAGCCTTGGATCCCAGCACTCCTCGTCCTCGTTCATTGTTGCGATCCCGTCGTGCAGTATTGTTATACGAGGACTGAGAGCTTCAAAACGGGAGAGAAGACTAAAATAGTGCCCAAGGCGTACAAAGACCTCTTTCCCTCCATTATTCAAGAATTGATTTGGGAGGTGATGTGCACTCACCTGTGTGATCTTGAAGATCAAGCCCAACCAAGTTGTTGATTATGTCCGTACAATTTTTGACTGTGATAAGGGCGATTGCAGACGGACCACAAAATGCGTGATAATCTCAGTTGCAACCTTTGGCATTTGTGATGGGTTTATGGTGTAAAAATAGCAATTGGTAGCAGGTCAGGGTAAAACTTTGAGATCGCATTGGTACTTTCACACACAGTAGCACGTTTCTGCGTTTGCTGGTAGATCTCTCTCAAATCACCTGCAAGCGCGCCCACCCCTCAGCAAATTCCGCATCACGTGGCGACTTGGGGCGGGTGCAGCCGGACCACAAACCATGCGACAGTTGCTGAATACAACTAGCACGTCTCAATCGACGGCACCTGTCAGACAACAAACGCACATATTAGCCTTTCCGTGCGCTTCATGACGATTCTGACGCCACTTGAGAGTAGGCATTGCAAACATTGCCAGCTGAGGTACTTATCTTAAACGAGCCGACCAATCAATCAACAGGTTGTGTGGCACTGAAGTCGCAACGTGACGCCGAAAGTGCCGAGGAGCAGACGTTTGCAGGCGATTTGGGGGCGATATACCAACAGACGCAGAAGTGCGCCAATGCGTGTGAAAGCCCCACTACATTCCCATGGTTTTTACCTGACTTGGTTCCCATGGTTTTTTGCCACAAACGCCGAAGATTGCGTCTGTGATTGTTGCGCGTTTTGTGGTCTGTCTGCACCTGGCCTTAGTGCCGCACGATCTGTCTGAGCGACAGTCGGCTCATTCGTTTCTTCAGTTGTTTGTGTTTGATAGATTTGGCTTCATCAGATTTGGCTTCATCATGAATAATATACATGCAGCTGGCATTCCATCCACCTTAAATACTTACCATCTATCCCTGCAATATACCGTGGAAAAGGAGGAAACCCCCGAATAACCAACATACCATGTAAAAACTCCCAAGCAATTCGAACTTAGGAGGTATGGCCTTTCTGGATCTGTTCATCTTCTGTGGAACAGACTGCAAGTGTGCTATAGTGCACCACCAAGGACGCCGAAACAACACGCACCCTTTCCTTTTCCATCAGCTAACCCAACAGCGATTCTTCAAGGCATCTTAAAAGGAGAAATTCTTTGAAGTTTCTCTTCCACCGCTCTTACGAAAATGACCTACAACAAGAGGCACTCTGAATACTTTATAAACATGAGCAAAACCAGTAACCATACCCCTCCATCTCCAAAACTATACGAGTTTGTAAACGCAAATTTCTCAAGCCACCTAAACAACCAAATCGAAACATAAACCACCAAGATTTTGTGGCTTGGACGTCCATCCAAAACCTTGATGGAATTTCTGAATAGGTGAATCGTATTTCACACAATGCTGTAACCATTACACTTACACTCCAACAAGAATTGGCAATCCGGGCATACTTAACAATGAAGTTCCATATGAAGGTTAAGTGTACCACAACAAGAAAAGCGGGACAGTCTACGCCATTCCATGTAAGGTTTGAAACGGGGGTGGGGGTGTATTATGGCGAAAGTAAACGTCCATTAACCCGCAAATTAAATGAATGTGTTGTACTGACACAATCGAAACCAAAAACAAAAAGAATGCACCAGGCAGGTATCATGCATGCCAAGCTCTGATCATAGCTCTGATTATAGTTACAGTTATGGCTTTGATTACAATCACACATCAGTCTGTCAAGAAAAGAATCAAGTCACTAGGTTAAAACTGGAAGTGTGGACTGTCAGTGCAAGTCTCTATACTTAACTAAAAATTATCGAATTATGGAAGATTCGGTAACCTTTTTAGGAAAAGTACGGAAATTTAACCTCTTTCGTCCAATGCGTGGATGAGTCTGTTTACATAATCGCTGCAGGCACCATCATTTATAGAGTTCATTTTTGGTGCGTGGTAGAGTGTTATTTATGTAAAGTTTTAAACGGATTTGTTGTAATTCTATTAGTTGAAACAAGATTCTAGAGTTAGAGCGAATATTTGATGTATATTGTTATATTACCAAGGAAAATTCCAGTTGTTCGCGTGGTCCGAATTTTTCTGCATATCACTCTTCTTCGAGTTTTTGTTTAAAGATGATAAAGCTGAATTAGCTGTAGCTTGCTCTGAATTAAGAGTTCCTGACTCATCATAGAAAAGTAGTTCTGTAAGTCACTAGTTTTCTATGATGATTTTTTATTGCAATGTTATATACATATGATGTGGCTAAAGCAATGACCATGGCATCACACTCGGGTTGGAGTCCCCCTAATATCAACCATGCCTAATTTTTATCCTCAATCTTGAACCCACACATTTATAGTTGTCTAATGCATTCATCAATCTTACCAAGATTTTATAGGGTTTGGGAGGAGAATTTGTAACTCTAAAAAGTCCCTATTGAATCACTTTGGTTCGGTCCCAATTAGTTCAGTCCTAGTTTTCAGAGGGCGCCACGTGTTCCATCTGATAATTTTTGCTCATTTTTTAGCCCAAATCTAAAGTAAACTAAATTACAACTACGGTTGGCTAAATAATAATTAAAAGCAAGCTAGTTTCGTTTAGTTTAGTTTAATTTTAGGCTAAAAACTGAGTAGAAATTCCCACAAAAAACACATAGTGCCCTCTATAAACTAAGACTGAACTAATGTGAATGTATCTAAGGCGTTTCAGCATGGGTCTCAGTCACAAATTCTCCTCGCCAACCCTATAAATTCTTGATCTTAGTGATGCAACTAAGTATACTTTCATTAGTTGATTTTCCAGTTGTATCTACAATTTCCTGTGTAGCACTAAGCTACATAAAACGTTTGGTAGCTGAAATTTTTCTTTCAGAAAATCCCGTAACTTTTTTTGGAGACACCTTTTGCTGGAATCGTTACACAGTCTGGAGTTATGAATATACTTACAGTACCATTATGCTTTTTGACTATCAATCTTGTTTATTGAGCATCTTTTCCAATTGAAGTACCCCCATTACATAATCCCACAGTCCTTTCTGCATAAGGTTGGGCTTTATTTTTGTTTGCCACTTATAATAATTATTTCCATTGAGCGTAGGAAAAATATTCAACTGATCGAATCACTAGCTGCCATTCTGAAGTTTTTGCTACTAGCATAAACAGTAATTATTCGCCACATTACCTATGCTTTTCTTCGCTATTTGTTTAACTGTTAACTTCTGAACTGCTTTTCAAAGTGCGCAGTCGTCGCTAACATTACCGCTTACGGCAAGTAATTGGGAAGGTAACAACAATTTATGCATTTGCTCTTTTGATCCAATCATTTTGTGTTTTACTTCTTATATTTTGCAGTGCACTCGTTTACGGTGAATTCGTCTACATTTCAGGCATGTTCATGTAGTTTGCTCCACATTATGTTTTCAGAAAACTGACTGGATGACGACTCGTTTCCTTGCACAAAGCGTGCAAAAACATGTGGGTATCACACTTGTAGACACAACATAGTTACTGTCAGAGTTTACGAATGGGATGTTTACGGATTTTTTGCACTCGTAGTGGAAGAAAACGTGGCGTCACACAGTCAGTTTTCTGAAAACGTAATGTGGAACAAAGTATAGTCCAAAATATCCACCGTCATTTTGTTCCTCGAAGCTGTCTACCACCTTTTCACTTCTCAACGGTCAGCTGGCTTTCATCTTGAAGAGTCCACCCAGTTTCCATCCTTTCCACTTAGCCACGCTCTGCTACCACTTGTGGGGTGGATCGATGGCGAGGAGAATGGCAACATAAACAGAGACAGTTGCAAACAAAGAAGTTTAGTAAACACATGGGAAAATACATAAGGGAATTACCCGTTCACGATTTTAGTGGAAGTACAGTGCAGTAGTAACACTAAATATGATTGGCTTTTCTGAACTGTGTATAGAGCAGCGTCAAGTGACGTCATTTTCGCCACGAGATACCATTTGAAGGTAATAGCTACAAGGTGCACTAGATTAAAATGTAAGGGAAAAAACGGCAATTGTAGTCAAGACAGTGCTCTGAGAGCGGATTTCTTAGGCTTAAAAAAACGTTGTTTTCTCCAACAACAAAAATCGTGCATTATAGGCTCAAGAAATCCAGTCTAATAGCATTGGCTTCAGTAAGACGACCTTCTTTTCGCCCTCCAGTGCCCTTTGCAGCTAACCCAGTTACTGGCTCCACCATAGAGTTATGCACAATAATACTACGTTATGTCACTGCCTTATAGAACAACACGTGCACGCACGTCTGACCATCTGTATTGTTGGCTCTTGTTACCTTTGCATTCATAACTAGGGACGCTTAACAGGGTCCAACACAACTGGCTGTAAACAGGGAGCTTGGATTATACGTAGTTTTGATAGGGCGGACCCACAGTTGAACGCGTCTGAGCTAGAGCGCAGCTATTTCCCGTGGTAAAGTATACACGAGCGAGATTCAGTTGATGACGTTTTTGCTCCCAAACTAATCCTCGAAGGAGACGACGCTTGGTTTTTCGAAACCAATAAAAAAGGTTTGTTTCAACTAGCGAGTAGTTTTTAACGAAATTAATGAATAATTATGAAATATCTGATCGTTCAATCTTTGCTGAACGTTAAAATACACATTATTAAAACAAAACGACAAATTCTTACCACATTACCAAAGACGAGAGCAGCTGATGTCGTTACGTCAAAACTAAAACAATATGGCATGCTTTACGATGCTCGCTTGTGGCGGTGCTCTCCGTCTGATAACAAACGTTGCTATTTTCAGTCGCATTGTCGATTGTCCTGGTAGGTTATTTCACTTTAAAACAATTTACACAATTGTAGCAGTCCGGCTTACGTTTGATGATGAGTACTCGTTCGTTTGTTAGTCCAATTTTGTGTCGATTCATCAGCAAAATCAAAAGCCAATGAGATGCAAGAATCAGTAAAATGGCGCGAAATGGGTGCAGAGACGTCATACGCGTTTGAAGCAGCTCTCAAAATATCGCACGGTTTCTCGCGGTAAAGCGTAATAGTAAGTGGGGCCACCCTATCAAAGCTACGTATAATCCAAGCACCCTGGCTGTAACTATCCCTGTTCCAGGGATCCCCTACATAAAAAATGTGGTGTATTGGTTTTACTTAATAAATTGGAGCGAATTTGGAGCTGAGTAAGGGAAGGCGTCTTCAAGCCAAGATCTACTGGGTAGAAATCGGCTACCAGCTCCATGTCAATTCTCTCGGGGCTATAAACGTTGCTGTGACGTTGTGTTGAAAAAATAAGAAGTTTGTGATGTAGAAACCGGGGGAAAAAAACCAGCAGCTTTTGTCTCAGACGGCCTTGTGCAAACAGTGTATTATGAAGTACAAGTTAAATACATCAGAAGCTATTATTCTCCTGGAATAACTGTTTACCCTGTGATTTATTATTTACTAGCCATAACCAGAGCTTCGCACAGCGTATCGACCGACGTTTTTGAAACCGAAGAGTACGGTGCTTTAAAGCAGCGTTTCATATTTAAGCAATGATCTAGCAATGCATTATCACAGATGGAAATTTGAACTGCAAATATGAACTGCAGGGCCGGTTCGGCTCTGCCGACTACTAAGGAAATAGCTGATAACGACGAATTTAGAAGTGACCGGCAAAACTGTTTCTTCAGAAAGACATTTTTATCTTCTCACAGATTATGTAACTGCACGCATTTAACAAAACTATAGGAAAATGGGTGTTTCTTCTTGTTATGGTTAATCGCACACTGATTCTGGAGACTTTATAGCATATTCCATTTGCTGGAGGCAAAACACGCAATTGCTCTGGTATCCTCGCGAGTGTGGACAATGCTGGGTCGAGCGAATCATGCGGGGTTTTCGTTGTGGGTTTTCGTTGTTAACTGTATTGAATTGAAGTATTTGTTTACGACTGTCTGCGACTTCCTGTTTAGGGACGGAGACCATTGCACAATGACGTACTGTACTTTCTATCCTCGTTTCGGATTTAGTGTTTCATCTGAGGCCGTATTCCTTTTCTTTAAAAAAAAATACCCTTAAGTTTAGGCGTGTAGTTACTGCTGCAGGTTTGAAGGTTAATTCGGTAGTGTCAATAGATTTCGTAACAGTGGGAAATCGTTTGGCCGCCATACATACAACGGTCAGCCATTTTATTTTTCCGCGTATTCGCAATTAGATCGACAGACGTTAAATGAATGTGCGTCTTTGCTATATTGCGTTGGTGTGTACGGGTCAGTTGTTTAATTTTTTTTTTTTGCTTAGTGATGAAATCAAGGACCAATTTAACCCACGGTGACGTTTATGGGTCGTCTGAATTCCCACTGCAGTATAACTATACCACACTTTTAGTATGGCGATGCTTTACCGTGACGTTATGATTGTGCATAAAATCGTAGGTTTGCGTACCATGACATTTTCGGAATGCTGAATAATGTTCACTCTGAATAGCGTCCCAAGAGTGGACATTATTCAAGCTGAAAACATTTATTAAGAAGTAGCGAAATTTTTAATTGAAATAGCATGAAACTGCGTCCACTGATAATAAAACTAAAGAAATGTGTTTTGAATAACGTCCACTGGTGGCGAACAGTGTTCCAGTGCAATTAAATGTAAAACAAAAAAAAGTGACTGCCGTAAACATCCACTCGACTCGAAATATTTTATTTATTTCAGAAAAATTGACTAAAATAACATCCACTGTTGTGCAAGAGTTATCGTCCTGTTGTATTTAGCAAGGAGCCACCCCTAAAAATGCTTTTGCTTTTGTTGTTTTAAGCCAACTGCTACTCTCCATCCAGTACACTGTCGGTCGATTCTGAAGGTTTAAACTGCACGTTATTTCACTTCAAGTAAATTACAGTGGCATGACGTCCACACCCAGTGGACGTTATTCAAAACTAAATTATTGAATTTTATTATCAGTGGACGTTACTGTATGTCTTTTCAATTAAAAATGACGCAAGTAATTTTTTATATCTTTTCAACCCGGAATAATGTCCACTTTTGTGCTGTGGACGTTATTCCATCATCCCGACACTTTTATCATCAC
>JAHWFP010041823.1:1805-12857 GCA_023313725.1 Lithobius niger | reverse complement strand
GTCATGCCACACGATTCAAATAGGGATTTTCTCGAAATTGTGAGTTAAGTACGTGTCGTCTGCTTAATCATTCGTTTTAAAAATTCGTATGACTTAAGCAGCTAACACCTATTGTCGGATGCCTCTTAACATTAATTCCATAGTCTAAACTAACGATAAAAGACTCAAGAGCTGGCGTTTTAGTATTCCTTTAAGTGTCGTAAATACAAAAAGACCAACTAAAATCTGTTGCATACAGAATGTTATACAATAAAAAGAATGAATATTGATATTTACCAAATGTAGTAACATTTCTTGACAGCTGCAGTTGCCATTGTTATCAAAGTGAGTTTATCAAACTGCAATTCTGGACAGGAAAGGTGGTATACTTCTTTTACGTAAAAGCAACCCTTAACCACAAAATCATATTTAAAGTACATCACCCTTAATCCGCACGAATGCGTTTTTTTCCAATCGATTGTCATAGTGATTTTCGTGTTCAAAATGGTCTTGCGAGCCCTCCAATAGCCCAAAATGGACATGCTTCGAATTTTCTGAAAGGTCAGGATCTAATCTTTCCATCAATCCTAAACGAAATTGTTTAACTAATCCAGAAAATCCTCATTTTGGGTTAATACAGGCTCAAAAGAGCAGTTTGAATTCGAAAATCACCATACGCTTTCGCCGCTACGCAATTACCTACCTCTTCACCTTTAAATGGGTGTAAGACGGTCTCTATCTAAGTTAAACAATTTCGGTTAGGATTGATGGAAATAATCGATCGCCACCTTTTAGAAAATCCTAAGAATATCCATTTCGAGCTATTTTTCAGAGTTACGAGAAAAAAAAATTAAATTTGGCACCATTTTGGCTGCCGTTTTCCAATATGGCGGCTAACAACGATTGAGGAGAATGTCTACAACGCTTAAATTCTTCATAATTCGACCTAAACAACATTCCTGCCAAATTTCACTCTTTTATGATAAAAATGTACAATTTTAAACTATTGGACAAAAAGAATTCCTACAAATTAAAATAATATATATATTAATTTGAGCAGAACCGTTACGGTTTAGAGTTAAATGTGTAGGGAGAAAGAAGTTTCCTCTTTACAAGAGCCTTCGAACAAAATAAAAGAAAATCGAAATCGGACTATTATGAGCTAAGATACAAAACTATTTAGTGTGCCATTATGGAATCTAATGACCGCCATCTTTAATGGCTACCATTTCGGTGTTCTACGTGGATTTTCAAGTGGCTCCCTATCTGCAACAACACCTTTTGGCATCAACTATAACCACAGAAATTGGCACATTCCTATCAAAAAGTGCACCTTTTTTTGGTGTACCCGACAGACTAAAAGGGCAGCATTGACACGGCATACAATTGCCTCTAAAGACCATAAAACCTTATTTTGGGCATTTTGTGCATTCGTCATATCAATTCCGGAATATTTAAGACGGTTGGTCCTACGACAATTTGATCCCGGAAAGGTAAATAAAACAATTATATGTTTTTACAGGGAAAGAGTTGTGGGCATGTGGGGAAGGGGAGGCAACTTAACACCACAAATTAGGCCTAACACTATTTTTTTTAAATCATTTTTATATACTTTTTTCAAGTTTTGAGCAAGGAACGTCTTTATGGGCAAGAGGAGATGATGCAACTTGTACGACAAATATCCCCAACCTCATTACAACAGCTTTTGCGCACCAATATTACTATTTCCCCCCCCCCCCCCACCCCTCACCCCCGGCTGTGCTTACATTGTTGAATGAGTTTCATAATGGTTTAAGAGATTGTCGTCACATTTCAAACTGCACTTTTTAAATACACGTTTGCCTGCACTTTTATCCCGACAAAAGGTTGATTTTTACCAATTTGCTGATCGCGAATTAATTGAATATCTCCGTGAATTAACTTTCTGGACCAAATCATGACATTGAAGTTTTATATGTCCCCCCCTCCCCCTCTCTTTCATATACAATTTATACAAACCATTGAAGCGTGGCGGACCATACCATGACAAAATAAATCATACTGACGATATGGCTACGTAAAAACTTAATACAAAAAACATAAAAACTAATTTATAAAATTTTTTTTAATGTATGGGCTTTGTTTTATATTTAGAACTATGGCGATATCTGATCGCATTCGAACCTCTAACTTTCAATGAAATAAATAGACAACAATTGATGTAAATTGCATAACGGAAAATGGGAAATATGCCAGCACGAAAATTATGCACTAGATTAACTCGTAACAGTAAGCCACCTTTACACACTTACTTTTCATTCAAGTGACGCAACTCGGATTCGAACCGGCAAACCAGTTTAGGCCGCTAAAAACTAATTATGTGGTTCACGAGACTGGCCCACTGAAAAAAAATTGATGCGAGCGAGCGGTATTTTTTTTCTCACGTTTTATTCGTAATTTTTCAGACGGGGCGATGGCTTTTTTTTTTTACCAAACAAAACAATATCAGATGTTGTTGTGGAGTACAATATTTTTTATTTTTTTTATTTAATTAATTCCGTTTCAGCCTTAAGTCAGCCAAAGCAATTTAATGCTCATTTAGCTAAACTGGTTCAATTTTGAACATTACCATACTTTATAGAAGAAGAAATATCTGGCAAAGGAAGGAGCCAACTCCGGGTTTCGATTATCGTAACCCGATATCGTAACCTCCGATTATCGTAGGGGGCCGAAAGGTTGCCCAGAATTGGGCAGAATAGTTCCCATAGCCACTGAAGGAGAATGGTAGCCTCTCACGCTACCATGGCCGGCAGTCCTGGCGGGGACTTTGCGTTTTAATTAATTAATCTGTGTTTTAATTCCAGGGTTCAAAGCGAAAGTTGCACATTTTGTACAAGTCATTCTTTATATCCAAGGTTTTAGTTGTGACATGCCTATGAACGACCCTTAGATTTATGTCGAGGTGATCATGTGAGTGGAGCAAAGAGTTGATGTGGTCATCGGCCCCAGTAAATCTTCGCTGAAAGTACTGATGCGTGATTGACATTTTTTTCATTTTTGGACAATGTCGTAAAATAAGTTTCACGCACGGAGAAAAAAAAACTCATGCCTGCGCTCCTGAGAACCACCAAATTAACTTTTAGCGACCCCATCACCAGATCACACCGCTTTCACCACTGATGGCTTATATACCATTTCCTCTAACTTTGTTCTTGATTAATGAAAATGTATTACTTTCCCGGCACCAAATTCACCAAATCGGCGGGGAACAAACTGTCCGAGACCAAATTTAAACCCACAATTTAAATCCACTACATTTGTTCTCCATGCTAATGAAAAAATAATTTTAATACACAGGGAATAGTAGAAGTAGCCGACAACCCTGCTGCTTTTATTGCACTTCTTTTTTTTTTTTTTTACTCCATTTTTTATTTTTACATTAGGTTTGACAAATGGCTTTGTCCATGCTTTACGGTGCATTATTTTATTGCTGTTGAAAATTACTGACAATGATACCTGGCATTGCCCCTCACTTGTCCCTCACGTTTGGCGATGCCATCGGGAACCATTGTGTCCCTGGTAGGTCTAACCTTGGTGGTAAGCCATTCGTGACCCCAACCTCCTTCCATCAACCCTTCCTCTTCAGCCGATCCATTGTCTTCGTTTTAAACTTTTTAAACTTTTAAAGTTTGTAATTTAAATTTTTTCTTTTATTTATAATGTCGGATGGCAGTTAGCTACCACCAGGTCCTTGCCATTCCGGTTGCGTTTGCAACAAACTATTTTATATTATATATATTAAATAATCCGAACGAAACTTTCGGGCACCAAATCGGCGGCACCAAACTGTCACGTATTCTGATTGACTTTACTCCTCCTCTTGCTATGGTTTTAATTAGATTTTTATTGGAAATAGTGTCGGTGCGACAACGACAGGTTGCAAAACTATTGTGCGCGCGGCGTATCTTGAGTCCTGGAAGTATTTTATGAGCGGCTACGTCTTCCTGGAGGGAACGGCTTTAATTGACGGCCGCCATTGTGTTTGTAACCATCTTGGATATCAACAAGGCACTCTGCTGCCAAAAACGTACCATCTGTGTTCGTTCTGCGGCGAACTCAAGATAGGCCGCGTACACTTTAGTGTATTTTTTTGTGCATCTGTCGGTATTAAACATGAGAACTTTACAATTTTTTCTCAACTTACCTTTAGGACGCGTACGTATTATTACACGGTAATGAAATATAAAATGCCATTACCTAGAACAAATCCAGCTGTAAAGGTTACTAAAATTTTGCAAGATAATGCTGCGATGAATTTCATGTTGGACGTTCTTGCCTCCCGTTATTATTTCCAGTGAAGATTCGTCTTCGCTGAAGCCTGTTTAGATGTTCGAGTTGTCAGCTATGCTGTACAAATGTCACAAGGTTTTAACTGAAATAATTCTCCTGAAAGTGTTCATCAAATGACAGATTTGCGGACACAAGTGTACGATAACACAAAGTTAGCGTTAAAGGAGGAAATTTTTTAACTAATGTGGGGTGCGACCACCTGTTGATATCATTTCTATTAATCATTTGTTGATGAGGAAAAACTCTCTACGCTAGCGACTCCGCTAGTGACACCATAATTACCTTTTGGTGACGCATAGTTTCGAACATATCACACGTTTCCCTCGCTGACTAATTTTTTTTTCAACCTGCATTGAAAGCTACAAGACGAGCCACACACTGATCCCTCTAGTGTCAAAATACCAAACTAACGTGACGTCACTAATATAGTAGTCCTGCATCTAAAAAAAAATCAACAGCGCTCTAGCAGTGGAGTTTTCTTGTAATGCCCATTATCCACTTTGCCCCGGCTTCCCCTACGGCCACAAAGGTCTATTTCTTTACTGTTAGTTAATCCCTTGGTAAAAATCAGTTTTAAAATGTGGCGTCTAGGAGATTTTCTGTTGAATAATTGTCAACTTTGTTTACTGCATCCCGTAGTATATGATGCTTTGCGCGCTTACAATAATCATGACGTTTCATCTGTGTGTGTGCATATACTAATTTTTTAATAATTACCATGAGATCAAAAATGTAAAAGACTAATGTGGTAAAAATTTAAATTATTTATGCCTATAGATCATCGCAGAAAAATTATAAGACACTATCCTAAAAAATTATAAAATGTGATGTGAAAATAAGAAAATCACTCTGGTTTGTGACGACACAATCTTTAACCTGATGCTGTTTCGTGTACTATTACCAAGGCCAACCGAGACAGCAGCTACGTTCTAAATGCCTACGTCACGCTTACGTTACTAGGGCTACACGACCAAAACAATTAAATAATATAAATAATATAATAAATAATAAATATAACTTTGACCATTAATGGTCAGGATGACGGAAGGGTGTTGGCCACTAAATCCGTTCCTCGTCAAAAAGAGAGAATTGTCAGGGATGGTAATTTCTTTTGAAAAACCTAGCAAGTGAATGTGCTTCCAAACGGCGTTTAAACACGCTCGCGGAGGGTGCAATGACTACAACTTCGGGAAGGGAGTTCCAAGTTCCGACAACGCGTGACGCAAAGAAGAATTTCCTGCAATCTGTGCGCGAAACGGGTTTGCTAAGTTTAAGTGAGTGGCCCCGTGTAGTGTTACAACTTGCAAATGAGAAAAATGGCACATCAACTGAGAGCAGTCCATGCAAGATTTTGAATGTCAAAACGAGGTCCGCTTTGAGCCTTCGCAGTTCAAGGGGTTCAAGATGGCCTTGTGTTAGCAGTGTAATTTCGATGTCCATTAAGGTTACGAGTAAAACAGCGTTGAACAGCTTCGAGCCGGTCAATATCCTGCAGAATATTCGGTGACCAGACTGGGCTGGCAAACTCCAAGACATGGCGAACCTTATAGGCCCAAATCTTAGTCTTTACACAGGCAGAAGTAAAGCAACGCCGTACCATAGCTAATCTACGATAGGCTGAGGCAGAAATCTTGCAACAATGGGTTGTGGATTTTAAGTCGCTAGCGAACCACACTCCCAGGTCACGCACAGAAGAGATTTCATCCAATGTGGTTCCAGACAGAGTGTAATTGGTTCCCGGGCGGACTTAGTCGTAGAGAGCTACCAACCGAGCTGAGAAAAAACCAACGGGGCGATTTCCGGGCCACTGCCGTATTTGTTCTAATCATTGAAAACGTATCATTAGGGTTTTATTGGCAATCGAAATAAATAAAAAGGATTTTAGGGCTGTTTTGTTAATTATATATCTGCTTGCCGCTTTCTTGTTTCAGTTACATCCACCTAAATTTTAAAATTTATGTCTGCATTAGATGATCACATTTTTTATCGTTGGGAAATGGCCATATTGTTAATTCTGAAGCTGTTGTAGCACCTCTTCTGCTTGGATTCGTCTAGCATTGGAGTTGTTTAGGGTGTCAAAACTTAAAGGTTCACTTGTAACGCTGTAGCCATTTACCGATACCATGACGGAATTATTGGAGATTTTTTTGCTAAATTGTGTGCAATAATCGAGGCTACAAAATGTCGAGAAGAAATTGTCCTGTGTGACATGAATAAACAGTGTGGCTAACATCTAGCTAAAAACAACTTCTAGACAACTTCTTTGCCAATGGATTTGTTTCATTTATAAATAAACATACTCGAGTTGCTGCTTACAGCAAATCCTGTTAACGTCACATTTTTGTTAGATCCAATGATACTGATAAACACAACTCGGCACTGCTTGCTCAAGCTCTGTATTGATGATAAGTGCGGAGTTGCCCTTTAAACAGAACTGCCTGATTCAAGGTAAACCAGCGACCCGACTGGAAGTCAGAAAGCTGTTTCTACTACTGGCTATGATGAATTCATTGAAAGCCTTAGTAAAGTTGACTGGACCCTAATTTTAAGCAAAACCAAGAATTTATAGGGCTGGGGAGGAGAATTTGTGACTGAGACCCAAACTGAAATGTCTTAGATACATTCACATTAGTTCAGTCTTAGTTTATAGAGGGCGCCACGTGTTTTATGTGGGAATTACTACTCAGGTTTTAGCCTAAAATTAAGTTAAACTAAACGAAACTAGCTTAAGTTTAATTATTATTTAGCCTAGCTTAGTTGTAATTTAGTTTACTTTAGATTTGGGCTGAAAAACGAGCAAAAATTACCAGACAGAACACGTGGCGCCCTCTGAAAATTCGGACTGAACTAATGGGGAGAACCCAACATGTTTCAATAGGGACTTTTTAGAGTAACAAATTCTCCTCCCAAACCCTATAAATTGTGGGTAAAACTGATATAAATATCGCCATGTCTTTATTTGTTGATATTTTGCAAACTAGTTTTAAGAAGCTACTTAAAATCAGTTTCTGCAAAACAATGTATGACCAACAGATGGATGACCACTGCTACTTTGGTTGCAGTTCGAATTAAAGTTAACTCTACAAAGCTATGAAAAAATATCCAGAAAACCAGAACCAACACGATGAATTCGTTAAGTACAGAAACATCTTTAAAAAAATTATTAATTAAGCAAAGGAGAAGCATTTTTTGGTCGGAGGTCCAATGCCAAAAATGACTGTCGAAAACAGCGGCAGATCATTAATGAAATAACTGGATCTAAAAAACTGTGTCTTCTCTTTGCCTAATGAAGTTATCGTTAAAGGAAAAGCCAGTTTATCTAGATGTTGCGTCTAAAAACTACAAGAATCAATTTTAACGAGTTCTTTTCTCCAGCATTTGGGAATAATTTGGCAGACCAACTTCAACCTGACACGTTGAACAAATTTATACCAGCTGCATTTGATAATTTTTTTTCATTGCTCCGATCACAGAAAATGAAAAGTGTAATCTTATTAATGTTCTCACAAACGAGAAATATCCAGGATTTGATGGCATTACTGCAAATGTGGTTAAAGGTTCAAAGCACATTATTGCTCGTATCCTTGTTCACCTCTTTAAGCTCTCTTTTAAAAATGACACGTTTCCTCGTGTCATTCAACCATTGCTTTGCTCTCCGTTTTTTTCTAAGGCACAAGAAAAAATTATGAAAAACAGGCCTCAGGGGCTCTTAGAAAAGCATAATTTACTGCATTGCAACCAATGTGGTTTTCGAAAAAATAGAAGCACTGAAGATGCTATCTCGACCCTACTTCCACCAAATTTATTCAGCATTACGGGAATTTGTCTTCGGGATTTTTCTTGACCTGATGAAACCGTTTGACACTGTCATCACGATTCAGTGGCGTGTACACCATACAGTCAGACTGGCAGGTGCCAGGGGCCCACCTGCGTTGGGGGCCCCGGCTCACCTATCAATTGCAAGCAAACTTGCAAATTTCAAATTTCAACATGTCTGCGCAGACAGAACCTCGCCCTGGGAGTCCGATAGTGATTTACGAGTAGAACACCAAGAAAGCGAACTTTGTTTCCTTTCTTGGGCAAGAGGACAGTTTGAAAGCTGCCCAAAATTGTCTGTCAAATTCCTCAGTAAACATTTGTGTTTGTGAACTTGAAGCCTCTTAATATGATTTACTGGTGTGATTTTGGGTAAGAAGGTTCTGTGATATTTTTATTTGACGTTTTGAATGTGTTAAGAGCCACACACTTGTGCCCACCAGTTAGTTTGTTAAAAAAAAAGCCGCCGCGCCCCCCCGCCTACCCCCTCCAACTTTGAGGCTGAAGGCGTCAAAATTAAAGACTTAGCACTAACTAACCTTTCTCTGACCGACAATGCAAGCTGGGACAAGATGCAACAACAATGTTATAATTTTACAGTTTTACGATTTACTTTGTATACCACTAAAATTCAAGAAATAACAATAAATTTGTAACGCATTTTACACGAATTTAACCCATTTTTAATCCCGAAAATTCCGGGATTTAGGCAGCTAAAACTCCGGGATTTTTGAGATTGAAAAAGGGCTGGGATTCAGGAATTGAAGGGTCTAGTGCTCACCTTCCCACTCGCCTAGTATCACACTAGCAAGGTTAAGGGGTTTGCTTTGGAACCTGAAGCACCAAACCACATGCCGCAAAAGAGCCTCACGGTCACGGGAAAAATAAAATAAGGTACTATTTTAAATTAATTTTTTTTATACTTTTAATGAAAGGTTGTATCCAAAAAATTTCAATTCTTAAAAAAAAGTATTGTTTTTCTCCATTTTTGTAATACTGGGAGCGTGGGCCACAATAAATCTTAAGCGCTAGGCCTCTACGAGGCTTAATACGGTGATACACACTAGGAATAAATCACTTTTTTGTGTTACACCACAATAAATAGATGCTGCGAAGACATGTTCAAACGTGCCATTTTTACTACGTCATGGGCACTTGGAACTCGCTTCCCAGCCGTCTTACGGGCGGCACCAACACAACTAATTGGAAAATTGACTACAATAGATGGTCCAAAACCAGCGATCTGATTGCTTCCATGCTCCCCTTCCAGCCTCACAAGCATTTTGGTTATCTTTAATGTAACCAAACGTTAAAAAAAACGACTACACAAATCTTAATTACACCTTGGCAGCAAATTTCGTAACAACTTGCCCATTAGGGACCGTTCAGTATTTATCAACGGCGGTGGACCGGCGAAAATGAGGAGGTTTCATGAAAATTTTTATGTGAAAAGGAAGGTGGGGGGGGGGGGGGGGGTCACATTTTTTTGGAGGTGGCATCAGGTGGGGTGGGGTCACAAAACTATGAGAAACAGGAAGTGCATAACAAGTTTTAGAATGTTAATGTAAAAAATGTATTTATCTCAGCACAAAGTATTAAAGTAGGCCTGATACCTTTCGTACACTCATTTCATGATAATGATTTTTTTTTTTTTGGGGGGGGGGGGTTCTCTCAACGCCAAAGGTGGGGGTCATGAATTTTTGTTATATTGATGACGGCAATTCGCCAGCCCACCCCCTTTGATAAATAATGAGCGGTTCCTTAGAAACATCAAAGAAACTATTAATCTACACACGTTTTAGAAACATCTGCTTAGGTTGTTGATTAACTTACACAGAAATAACTTCGAAAGCATGTTCAGCATTGTGAGCTGAACGTACCGTTAATTTTCGTACAAACTTTGATGTTTATGCAGCATTTTTGTTTCTTTTAAAATTCTTTTGGGTTTAGCAATTTATGATTCAGTATTTGACTAAATTTTGTTTATTACTTTCCTCGAGTATTTTTTGAGAATAGATTTGTATATTTCAATCCTCTTCATATTACACGTTGCTTTTTTTCTCCCTTTCAAAAATTTGTTGTGCATGTATATATATATTTATCTCGATCGTATATTTCGATGTTAATTTACTTTTGGCACCAAATGTTTGATTTTGCTAACAAAAGTGCCACTTCAATTGCTTTGCTCCTCCGACCTCACACACGCATCAGCTCTTGTGGGGTGAGTGTTTGCTGTTTGTGTTTAATATTCTAATTTGTGGTGGATGAATAAACTTACGTACTAATTACAGAAAGGCAGTGGCGCCCAGAGGGAACCACTGCCTTTCTGGGGGGGGGGGGTATCTATGTATTTATTATGTAACAACAGCACACCACCAGTCCCCCACAACACAACATAACCCGTCGACAGTTAACACAACACATAAATCTATAAAAATACAATAAAAAATATGTTTTAGTCTATAATTTTATGCTCGGTTGAATATTGATTGCAAACGAACAGCATCCGGCTGTTAAGGCGCGTTTATGCAGCGACTCGCCTTTGCATTCTCGCAGCTAGAACTCAATCGCGATGGCAAAGGTGACATTGCCATGGTAACAACGCTAAATGGATTAGCTAAATCCGACATCGTTTGAGTAAATACTTGCAGTCCTACATAATATAAAGAATTTGCCAATTTGCCGTGCCAATAATATAAAGAATTCCTCATGACGAAACAATTTTTCCAAACGCTATTTGCTGTTTTCGTTGCGAGGCGGCAGACATAAAACCGCCGCCATGTTGGAATTTGAGGTGAGTTCCAGCTTCTAGCTGCGAGAATGCAAAAGCGAGTGGTTGCGTTAACGTGACGTTATGATGGGACAGAAATAAAGCATGTGAAAATAACATGGCCGAAAGTGTTTGTGTGTGTGTGTGGGGGGGGGGGG
>JAHWFP010041820.1:682-10907 GCA_023313725.1 Lithobius niger | reverse complement strand
AGGCGACAAGCCATGAACTGATGAAGAAGGTGACAAGGACGGGATAGAACCGGACCGAGGACGTAGGACTGAGTCTTCTGAAAAGGATGTTTGCTTCTCATGGAAGAATTCATGTGTCTGTGAGCGGATGTAAGAGTGGGGATGGTTGGGATAGGACGGGATGGTTCGTCCGGGGCGGACAAAGGTTCTGCATTGTCGAGGGATGGCTTGTGATGCCTAAGAATCGAAGCAATCCAGGCTTAAGTGTAATCGGAGACTGGAGTCTTCCGTTTAAAAGTTTGGAATGACGAGTCCATGAGAGTACGCACGTTGACGGAGTAAGCGGAGCGTCCTGTTGCCGAAGGACGGGACGAGTGAGTATTAATCAAGACGAGTGAGTTGCGGACCACGGGGGAGGCCAACTTGGCAGCAACCTTAAGTTGAAGCTTAAGGCAAGCATAACGTTTCTTGGTACGCGATAGTTCATCAGCAAGGGATCACAGGTCCTGTGCTGGCAGAGGCTGACTGCAGGGGATCGGGGACGTGGCTACAGTGTCACAAGGCGCCGAAGTGGATGGTTTGGAAAGAAGAGGATTGTGCGGCGGACGAGGCTGCTTCAACGAATTCTGGTCTGAAGTAAGTTCGAGAATCTCGACGTTATCCGCAACCGGAGGGGATGCGGAGAGAGGAGTGAGGGATGAGGATCCAACCCTCGCGTCCCTTTGGCACGAGGCATGAGGACGGTCAATGGAAGATAGGATAGGACACAGCAGACGGCGCACAGCTGGGAGCGAAGTGAACAGCATGGAGCGTTTTAAACGAGAAAGTAGGGCTGCGCAGTAGGATGCGCAGATGTTGGCTGAGCGGAGGGCTATCGTATGCCTTGGTTAAACAACAGCATAAAATGCTGGAGGAGAAAGAAGGCGAAAGTCGACAGCAGGTGGTGAAGTAGTCTAATCCAAGAAGGCAGCGCACAGGCAATGTGCAGTGATAGAGCGCCAAAAAACTCCAGTATAAACCGCAGGCACGATTTTTTATTTATTTATTTTATTTATTTTGCGTATTTTATGTAGGCGCTTATAAATGGGGACAAAAATAATAAAAAGTGCCAACATTTTGTATGGGGGGGGGGTTCTAACTGGGTAAATACGGTATTTACAACCGCAGCACGTTGAAATGGCGCAGCACAGATCTTCTGGCAATGTAATGCTGATTTGAGATTAGAAGCAAACCAAACCCCAAGGTCCCGTACCTCCACAATAGAACGTAAGGAAGTCAAGTCAAGTTCATAAACCTACACGGTGATTACTGCCACCCACATGGAAAGTTTGACACTTAGATGGAGCCAGCGACAGCTGCCAGCACTTAGACCAGCATGAAACCTCTTGGATTTGTGTAGCTAGATCTGTTGACGTGGTTTGGGAAAGTATTTCCGTGCCCAACTTCAAGTCATCAGCGAATTTAAAGCCATAATTTTTTTCGTTTGCGATCTTTAGGTCATTTAAATAATTGATAAAGAGCTAGGGACCAAGGACCGAATCCTGGGTCACTCTACATGGAATACTTATCCAGGAGGAGAATGTTGTTTTCAATCGAAACTCGCTGACTACGGTTGGACAAGAACGCCTTGATCCAACCCAGCAGCTCACCAGCAATGCCGCAACTGCTAATCTTAAGGAGCAACTTTCGGTGCACTACAGACTCAAAGGCCTTTTTGAAATCGAAGTACATAACATCAGATGGAATACCCTCATCAAGGGCACAAGTCCAGTGGTCAAGAATCAGAAGGAGCTGGTGGGTAGCTGACCGGAGAGGGAGAAACCCAAACTGGTCCTGGTGTATTATGGAATGATCACAAGAGATATGCCGAGAAACCATCAGGACCACAGGAGCTACTGGGTTTAAGTTTTTGTAGGGCGGAGATGACAGACCTCACAGGAAGTTACAAAAGAGCAGTCCTCATTGGCAGCCGAAGGATTTCTAGGTATACTAGCAGATGCCCCATCATCGAGAATGAAGTTGGCTGCAAAAGTAGAATTTAAGATGTCAGCCTTTGCAGCATCATGTGTGATGAAACCGCTTACACTATTAAGAGGCGGAAGAGTCCGAGAGGAAGCATTAATTCTACGTTAAAGTTTAAAGAGAGCAGCAGTATTTCCTTCCCTGATAGCTGCTGTTTCTCTTTTACAAAACCGTGCCTCCGTTTCCTGCGAATAATGCCTCCGTGCCTCATTATAGGAGTTTAACGAGGCCGGGGAGGGATTTTGTTTGTAGGCCCTCTAAAGCTTCTGCTTCCTTTTGTCCAGTTTTCCAATTTTTCCCTTAGTGAAAATGCCACTTTTTTTTACGAGGACGAAGCATTTCGCGACACCCTTCAACGTGTCCCGAGAGAATACCCTGAAAACTCCTCCACGCCAGGTCGATGTTAAAGGAGACATTAAAAATAAGATTATCCTAATTTACCGAACCTATTGACGATTTAAGTTTAAGGATATTTAAATTCCCATATATATAGAATTTTGGGCAATCTACACCTTTCCCCGCTCCGGAAACAGTTAAATTTACCACAAAGTGAACAACACAGTGGTCGCGTCAACCGTAGTGTGCACCCACCGACAGGTCGAAGATCCCCCTCGGGTCATCTGTAAAGATCAAGTCAAGAATATTTTGTCCCCTTGTTGGGTGGTTAACCAACTGAAGAAGTCCAAGAGGGGCAATTTGCTCAAGAAAGTAGTGATGGTGTTTGTCCTGGGCCGAAGAGCGTGCCCAATCAGCAGTTGAGAGGTTAAAATCTCCCAGTAAAATATTAAAGTGCCTAGGGTTAAAAGAACGATTGATAAAATTGCAAAGAATAAG
Organism: Lithobius niger; assembly: GCA_023313725.1. NCBI lineage: Eukaryota > Metazoa > Arthropoda > Chilopoda > Lithobiomorpha > Lithobiidae > Lithobius > Lithobius niger. Next base: position 8,072 of record JAHWFP010041820.1, on the reverse strand, counting down.
AATATCGATGTCGACGCAGCTGTTTGGCAGATAACAGAGGGTAAATGTTACGTTATTTTCCGGCATACAGAGGACAATTCTCTCAGCATTATCAGCGATTTCAATGATTGACATTTGGATGGCAATGTGGTATATTAGCAAGAGGCCCCCAGCCCTACTGCCCCTATCTCGCCTAATCACAGAGTAAGATCGTAGATCAACCAGCATTGCGTCAGTGGAAACAACGAGGTTGTCTTAGGCCCCCTTTCCATGTTTCGCCTTAAAGGGCGGGCAGTGAAACACTGCGGGACCTGCAACAACCCGCCCTCCTCCCACATCCCTAACTATAAGGGGTGTGAGAAAATAATTAGGAATCATACTTCCTTGCACGCCATGTCCGGAAACACCGCTAGATGTTGTGGTTGCATGTTCATGGAACGACCGCAATATGTTCTTTTCCCACTACCTGCGTGATGTCATTGCGGCGAGAGGTGAAAGGACGCTAAAAGAATATGTTACAGCAGGCAGTTGAATCCGACATTTACTTGATTCTGCCTTTTACTAGTGACTCCCACAGAAAGGAAGCTGCAGTGTTGAGTTGGGGCAAGGTAGTCTAATGGTTAGCACGACCATTTCATGTGCAAGAATTCCTGGGTCTGACCCTGACCTCAGCCACCCCTGGTATTTTCGGGAAGAGAAGGGCCCTGTGATGCCTCGTGCTCATGTCGATTGTGGCATGTAAAAAATCCTAGGAAGTTTCGATTGGAATTACCTAGCAAAATTGTTCCTCTCTCCTTCTGGTGCCATGGCTTCGGCTTAAAGCGCGGCAAACTTACAGCACAGTGTCGAGTATAATAAGTGTGGAAGTACAAAGTTGTTACTAAAAAAAACCCACACACAGGGGAAAGCGACACTGTAAAGAGTTCACAAAGTGCAAGTGGTACAAACAATGATGGCCACATTTGCACAAGTGTGTGGCATGTCACAGTGGACAGATAATCTGGCACAGTGAAGTGTAACAATCTTACAGTGGAGCAGTAATGAGATTAAAAAAAAAAGCAGCGTGGAACAGGCAGGCATCTTCTCTGCCAAAGAGACTAAACTCTGAATAATAAGATGGAAAACTTGATTTCTCCAGTGAAGGGAATGGTATTTCGGTCATACCCTTATTCAAATCAGTTAAATAAAGGCCTCTCTACACTTAAATATTATTAAAGCCTGTACATTGGCTATTAATTTAGTCTTTTCCTGAATGGGAAAATACAAGGGGATCATCAGAAATATTATCTTGTCTTATGCTGGCCTTCGATAATGCAAGGTCTAGGGATTGACTAATTTTCCCCATTTGGTTTTCACTGTCAGTTTTAACATATCTGTAAGAGCTCCCCATGAGCTCGTACACAGGGCTTCGAGCCGGCATTTTTTCTAAGTCAGTCTTCCTGGTGGGTCTTGCTCCAACAAGAAGATAAAAGTAGGCTAGCTATATTGTCCACGGAAGACAACGAGTCTCAAAGGGTTGTCCTGGTGTGACTTTACATTCTGGTGGAATAAAAAACGATGAATCAGTGACCAGAAGTTGGGCTTAGACCCAAGGCAATGAAAGCTTCAGGCATAATCATTTATCCTGGAGAAATGGACGAGATGCATAGGAACATCCGGGTAAGTCAACACTTCCCCCATAGATAAGCAGTTCCAGAACAAAAATGAATGACGGAAGGATGTTAAATTCCACCGACTCCTTCATTCCTTCGAGTAGACTCGGTGGACGGAGTGCAACTCCCAATCCCCATGACCCCTGTCAAAATGGGGAAGTAGGGCTACCAAGTCTTGTAAATGACTTAGGACCGGGGTCTTACCCGCCTACCACGCGGGTAATCTCGCCCTTCAACATGTTAAGAGTCATGGAATCAGACTTGATGTCTTGTGCTAGATGGAGAATGAAGGAGTTTTAACGGTGGTAGGTGTTGCCACACAGGAAAACTCTCATTTTCAGTGACAAGTCTTGCACGCAGTGGAATATGTAGAATGTCAATGTAACGCGTTTTGTGCGCAATGGAGGATTTTCACGTTTTATTGGAAGTTGACACTTACTATCAAATTGGTGCAATGCGTAAATAGGGTACAAGAGAATACCCTTTTGCACAGTGCAAGTCTCGATGAACAGAGCTTATGCAACAATAACACGAAGTAAACTGTTCACAATGTGCCCAGTGTGGAAAATTTCAAGAGCAGAAAATGCCTGTAGGTTTATAAAGGGGAGGGAATTTTCTCTGCTCTCTCGTTAACTATATTGAGTGTCCAAGTGTGCTACGATAAATGAGGTGGAAATCTCCAAGTTTAGCGGGTTAATGCTGGCCCTCCAACCAATACGACAAAGTCAGCACATACTGAAGGTTAGTATTTTGCAGATAGTAAGAAACGTAAATTGTAACTACCATAAAATTAGTTTTTACTATCCTAACATACTTACTTTCAGTAGAACCCACCCATCCTCCCCGCTGCTAACTGTGTTAGAACGGTCGAAGTGACGTGAATAAGCAGGGTACCATTCACAGAATATTAGAGATACTAATTACCGATTTTTCGGCACGTTTACTTTGGTTTACATTCATGTTGACTTATTGAGACGTACGCAACACCAAATATTCCAGTTTTTCCTCAAACTAGCGAATTTTCGAAAACTTCTTAACGGGTTTTCTTCGCCAGGCCATGGATGTGAGACGCGCACGCACCACAAGTAAGTAAGTCAATATAAGGGAAGGGCCACTAGTGACCCTAGGGAGGAAGAGCTACACTAATCTTACGGAGATTTAAAACAGGGTGAGTTTTAAACTGCATCGGCATTAAATAGCCAAATCAAAGTGATTTACGCACATACTAAAGATAAGTATTTTAGGATAGTAAAAACGAAAATTTTAATACACATTAAAATTAGTTTTTACTATCAAATAAATACTTACCTTCAGTCATCATGCTTAAATCACTTTTATTTAAGCTTCCACTGTCCAAACTTTTAAAACCTCGTTTTAAAAAACCCCTAATCTAAAAAGTTGTATGCAACTCCCGCCTGGCGATCTGCTCTGCCCTTTGGCAGAGGCCGGGCCGCCATGATGGATTACCCATATCACTCTTGTCAAGATTCTACTTTTCTTGCAATCGTGAAGCGGGGAGGCGGGTCGGGTATTTTCTGAAGGTAAGTATTTATTTGATAGTAAAAACTAATTTTAATGTGTATTAAAATTTCCGTTCTTACTATCTGCAAAATACTTACCTTCAGTCATCATGCTGACTTTGTCACTCAGGACGGTAGGCATGATTTTTTACCCTTGCTGCAATAAAAGTTGAATAAGATTAGACACAAAGAAAGACTTGTCAAAGGTACCCACCTTAATGTCTGTGCCTTGCTCTCCCATTACTCAAACTTCTGTCCCGCGACGACGTGCTTCCTCACTTTCATATTCCCTTCTTGCCCGCCTGTTTCTCTGAGGTAGTGGGCGATAAAGGTGTTTCTATGCCTCCAGGAGCATGCTGCCACGATTTCGTCAAGTGGTTTGCCGCATCCGTAGGCCCAGAAAGCCGCCAGTGCCCTGACTTCATGTGCTCTCACATTATCAGGCACGTCTACGTGTTGTGGGATTAACTCGTAAGCTCTCTTGATTACTTCCACCAACCACTTTCCTAGTTTCTGAGGGGAGAGCCCAGAAAGCATCGCCTCAGCATCGCCTCAGCATCGCCTCAGCATCGGTCTGTGATTCGGTCAACATCTAAGAAGAGTGGGGTGATTGTCTTTTCGCCCGTCCGATCCTGTGTTCCTGTCAATTTCGATCTTTGGAGGTAATGTCTCAGTGCTCTGATCGGACATTGTAGCCTTTCTTCGTCTCTGTCTCCTACTAACGGTCCTAGTGCAGGGATTAAGATTGGTTTCTGTGCTAGGTCAGGCCTTGAATTTTTTGCTCGAAATGTCGCTGGAAAGGAGAGCGCCACTGATGTGTAGCCTCTCGAGAAACGTAGGTGGTTCTCGTCTCTGGAGAAAGCAGCCATCTCGCTCTGTCTTGCTGCAGATGCAACGGCGACTAGGAACACAGTCTTTTGAGACAGAAGCCGTAGGGATGCTTTAGACATGGGTTCGTAAGGGGGACGGGACAAGCTCTGTAAAACCAACGGGAGATTCCATTTCGGGAAAAGGCAACGAGTCCGGGGCCTCTCGTTAGAGAACGCTGCCACAAGTCTGGAGATTATCGGGTGGTCCGTAGTTCCACCATTTCCCACACAGTGCAGCACCGAGTTTATGGCAGATCTATAGCCTTTTATGGCTGCGGGTCATAGGTCATTTCCGAAAAGTTCCTCGAAGAAAGCCGCCAGCTTCTGGGCTGTAGGGTCGCACGGATCGCAGTTGTTTCTTCTGCACCACAGGAACCATCTTTTCCATTTACATTCATAGTCTTTTCGGGTTGACGGCCTTAGGCAGTGTAGTAACCGATCCACAACATCCCCCGAAAAACCTTGCTTGGTCAAATTGCACGTCAGTCTCCACCCGTGAAGGTGCAGAATAGCAGGGTTCGGGTGGAGGGTCTCTCCCCTGTGCTGAGTTAAGAACTTCTCCGTAATGGGGAGCGGGATTGGTTCTTCCTTGGTCAGCTTCATCAAGTCCGGAAACCAGGAGGCTGCCGGCCAGAAAGGAGCTATGAGAATGAACTTTCCCTGCGATTCTCGTATCTTGTTCAGCGTGAGCGTATAGTAGCTTGAACGGCGGAAATAAGTAAGCCTCCAGGCCGTCCCAGGGAAAGGAAAGGGCGTCTGTTGTCCAAGCTGCTGGGTCCGGGAACGGGGAGACGAAGTGTGGTAATTGTCTGTTGTGTTTGGTGGCAAAGAGATCTATGATCGGCTTTCCCCACTTCTGGAATAGACTCTGGCAGAGATTGGGGTCTAGTCTCCACTCCGTGGTCGGTACTTGCCTCTTGCGTGACAGCTCGTCCGCCCAGACGTTCAGAGAGCCCGCTATGTGTCTTGGTACCAGTGTTATTCTCCATTGCGTGGAGAGGAGTAGAAGCCTGGATGTCTCTTCCATCAATGTTCTCGAATGGGTGCCTCCCCCTTTCCGAACGTGGGCTACAGCTGTTGAATTGTCGCACATAATCCCCACTACACTGCCCTTCAGTTCCTCTCCCCACGTCTCCAAGGCTAGTCTGATTGCACGAAGCTCTAGGACATTGATGTGTAGAGATTGTTCCTCCTGGGTCCATGTTCCCGCTGCTTCGAGGTCTCCTAAATGGGCTCCCCAGCCCGATGATGAGGCGTCTGAGAACATCCAAGAGCTGGGGTTTGGTTCGTGGATGTCCACCCCCTTGTTCAGGTTTGCCTGTATTGTCCACCATCGGAGACTTTCTCTTGGGAGGTTTGCGAGATTTATCCTGTCCTCCCAACTGGTCCTCTTCTTCCACTCTTCTTTGCGGAACCAGTGCAACGGTTTTGCTCGCCAATGTCCTAGCGGGACCAACCTTGTGTTGGAATCGATTGCCCCTATGGCCGAGGCTAATTCCCTTGCCGAAACTTCCTCCCTGGAAAGGAGGTCCAGTACTTTCAGGCGCGTATTCTTGATCCTTTCTTCCGAGGGGCAGATCGTGGCATCCAGGAGGTTGAAGTCGGCACCCAGGAAGGTAAAAATCTGCGCCGGGGCCAGGCGTGATTTGTCCCAATTTACTCCTAGTCCCAAACTTCTGAAAAGATGGAGGCAGCAGTCGAGGTGTTGAACTAGCGTGAGACTGGACATGTGCCGAATCAGCCAATCGTCCAGGTAGGCGTGTGCTAGCACTCCCTGGACGTGGAGGATTGCGAGGACGGGTTTCAACATTCGGGTGAAGACATAGGGGGCTGAGGCTAGGCCGAAGGGCAGAGTCCGGAACTGGTAGGAGATGCCCTGACAAACGAAACGGAAAAGATGCTGGATCGAGGGGTGTAGAGGGACGTGTAGGCAAGCGTCTTCCAAGTCGACTGATACCGTGTATTCCGCTGCTCGGATGGCCTCCCTGATCGTGTCTATTGATTCCATCTTGAAATGATCCTTGTTTAGGTGGCCATTCAGTCTCTGAAGGTTGAAAATGAGCCTCGTCCCCCCCCCCCTTCTTTGGAATCACCCTGGCTGGGCTCCAAAAACCTTTCGAATCCTCTGCTGGGATAATCGCCTGTTTTTCCAGTAGTTTTTGTACTTCGTGTTGGAGGTCGGGGTTGTAGGACCTGTCTACGAGATATATTGGTGGAGTCTTGGACGTCTTTGGGAATGAGCGGAGGTTGGGGAGGTAACCCTGGCGAATCGTTTCCAGTACGAACATGTCGGAAGTGATCCTTTTCCATGCCCGGGCGTAGTGGGTGAGCCTCCCCCCCACCGGTCGGTGATCGGGAGTGGGCCCCAACTGTTTGCCGTCAGTACCTTCGAAAAGGGCGCCTGGTCCTGCCCCTGAAGGAACCCTTGCCTCTCGAGGTTGATCCTGATCCCCTCCCCCTATTAGGGGGTGTGCTGTCCCGAAAAGGCTGCCCTTCATTCTGCTTACCAGTGGGAATGCTTGGTCGCGGAAGCCCCCCCCCTTGCCCCCCTTGGGGACGACCAGTTACCTTGGTACTGCATGGTCGAGCCTCTGAGTGGCTTGTTCGTTGAAAACCTTCTTCCTCCGTTAGGGTGTGGTAGAGACGCATTCGGTGCAAGACACACTGGCTTGGACTTGTCTTTCAGCTCTGGGGCTAGGGAGAGCAAGTTGCCGCCGAAGAGTTCACTGGTTTTGTGAATAGGCAGCAGCCGTAATTGCACTGTAACGTCGACCGGTAGGTTCGAGTGTGATTCCAGTATGGCATCTCGTTTGCGAAAAACCACATTCAAGAGCAACCTCGTAAGCCACGTGAAGGAGTCCTTGTGGAAGGATGAAGCTCTCTTCTGTATGTGCATACATTCCCGCACTTTCACATTGTTCCTAAGGTCGGGGTTCTCCAGAACGAGGGTCTTTAGGCACTGGGTGGAAGCAGAGTATGCAAGCTCTGCCTGCGCACTGGCCCTAATTCCACACCGAAGTGAAAGCTCGTCATCTTCAAACTGGTGAAATGGTATCTGTAGGGATGTGGGTGTCTTTAGGATAGAGTCCATTTCCATGGCCGATCTCTCCGTAATGTACTCGGCGTCCTCGAAAGTCCGGTAACGTTTTCGGTTGGGCGCTCCTTTACCCGACGCCTTGAAAAAGGTCTTAACCATTTTCGGGTCGTGTGGCGGAAGCGGCTTCCCCACAGAGATCATCTTCTCGAATTTCCGAGTCAGGCTTTCTGAGTTTAGGAGCTGACGGAAGGCGACCGCCGATTGCGGAAGGTGCACTTGCTCTTTTTTGTGGTTGCCCTCATTAATTAAAGTCTCAAAGGGGGGGGGGGGGGG
>JAHWFP010041791.1:1539-13546 GCA_023313725.1 Lithobius niger | reverse complement strand
AAAGTTACAGTTTCAGGGTTTTTGTAGCTGTTAATTCAAATGAGATAATCGCAACATTTAATGCTCTAACCAGTCAGCCATGCACAGAAAGTTATTTTTTTTATCTGGGAAAACCTCGAGAAAAGCCCCCTGGGCGCACTCCTCAGGACCTAGCTTGCGATAAGGATCGGAATAGAGGGTACTATAAGCGCATGCGCAACTATCAGCTCTATTTAAAGTTAACAGACTACCACTGGAGTGGTTTAAGGTTTCCAAACAACTTGTTTTACATAGGAAAATCTTACACTGAAGGGTTTTGAGATGGTACCCATAACTTAAACATATTATACAACACTGGGAGGTTTTATGGATAATAACACAACAACCTTTTAACGACAGAGTTGACCTTTTGCACTCAGAGGTGAGACAGACAAATTTTTTGCAGGAAAAATGTTTCGTAAAAACCTTAAGAAGGGCCAACCGGATAACAAGTTGCAACCCCCTTAGAATATTCCTAATGAATATTTAATTGGTGTCGTTACAGTCTTTGACAATATTCTCCCACATAGGGAGACGTTGATAGTGACAAAAAGAGTAAAACATAGGCACTTAAACTTTAGGTGTAGAGTTCCGAAACGGGAAATAGCTGAAAGTTCCTTTTGGTGTGGTTGCACTTTCAATATACCACCTAACAAAATTTAAAGTTAAAAATTTAATTTCCAGTCAATTTGGACTGAAAATGACGTGTTTTAACAATCGATGTTTAAACAAAATACCTGCTGAGAGTGTCAGCATTTACGTGTAACTTTCCAGGTTTGTATCTAACTGTGTATCTAATCTTGTAGGGTTAGGCTCCACCTAAGCAATCTGGGATTTTTGCCTGACATTTGCTTGAGCCAGTGCAACGGGTTGTGATCGGATTCTATGACAAATTTTTTTTCCATAGATGTCGGGACGCAATTTGGCAACGGACCAGATCAAACACGCGCATTCTTTTTCTGTCGTACCATAGTTTTGTTCACCTGCTGTCAGTTTACGTGAAACTTAAAGACAGGGGTGTTCGTCTTCTCCAAACACTTGTGACAAAACACAACCCATACTACGGTCGGAGCAATCACACTGCAAAATAAATTGTTGTGTGAAGTCGGGGGCTCTTAGGATGGGAAACGTCACTAAAGAGTTTTTCAACGTGTCAAAAGCAGCTTGCTTAGACTCATCCCAAATGACGGGATCTGGTGCATCCTTTTTCAAGGAGTCTTGTGAGATAGGCACAAATTTCAGAATAGTGAGGGACATACCTTTGGTAATATCCTACCAAACCGAGAAAGGAACGGACATCTTTCTTAGTTTGTGGTCGTGCGAATTTCTGCACGGCCAAGACTTTCACCTCAGAGGGTGTACGAGAACCATTGCCAACTTCATGGCCAAGGAAAGTAGCTTTGCTGCAATCGACCTGCGATTTCTTGGCATTTACCGTCAATCCGGCCTTCTTGACAGCAGAGAGGAAATTGTGAATGTTTTCTAGATGCTGTGGCCACGTTTCGGCCCCTACAGCAGTGTCATCTTGGAAGGGTGTGACGAACTCTTTCATGCCACGAGTGACATTGTCCATGAGCTCCTGGAAGCAGAATGGAGCGTTTTTTATCCCCATGTTCATCATGAGGGGAGCAAACTTCCCAATGGGAGTTGCGATGGTGGCGGCCATTGATGCCTTTGGCGTCAAGCGCACTTGCCAAAATCCACGGTTGAGGTCAAAAAAAGAGATAAACTTCCTCTTAGCTGCACGCTCAATACATTCCTCAATTTTGGGAATTGGGTAATCTTTGGTTACCGTATTGTTGTTCAGCTCTCTGTAGTCTGCTACAGGACGTGGGCTAGCGTCTTCTTTTTGAACGATGATCATGGGTGAACCATGTGGGTAATCGGTTTCAACGATTAAACCCAAGTCAAGCATACACTTGATTTCAGTTACAATCAAATCCCTTTCGAATTTCGCATGGCGATAATACTTACAGGGTTTGACTTTGGAATCGACTAATTCAACGTCGTGTGTGACAAGATCAGTGCGTCCTGGTAAAGTAGAAAAAACACCGTCTACTTTTTCGAATACCTCAAGGAGGTCGTTCTTCTGCAACTCAGTTAAGTTGCCTGTCTTTTTGAAAAGGCTCATGGCGGCCCTAGCAGTAAGGTGGCCATCTGCAGGCTGACCAGTCCAAACATGGTCGGTGTGAGGAAGCTCACGATCTTCATTGTAGGAATGATTACTAGACCCCTTCCTAGGCTGATAGGGTTTGAGAAGGTTTACATGGTAAATGGTTTCCTTTTGTAAACCAAACGATTTTTTTTACAAGATTATTAGTATCTGATAATCGTTTCAACACTTCCCAGGGTCCATCCCAATAAATGTCTAACTTATTGGTGCGTGCTGGTTTAAGGACTAGGACCTTATCACCAACTTTGAACTTACGTTCAACTGCCTTGACGTCACAATAGGATTTATTTTTTTGTTGACTACGAGTGATATTCTCCTGAGAGAGTTCACGAGAATACTGGAATCTCTGGAGCAAGGCCAAGATGTATTCTAAAACGGAAGGATGAACGTCCGGTTCGATCCAATGGCTTTTCACCAACTCCAGTGGGCCTTTGAGGTTGCGTCTGTAGACCAACTCCGCTGGAGTGAAGCCAGTGCTCTCATGAGGAGCAGTTCTTAGAGCAAACATTGCTCTTGGCAGGCACCTCTCCCAATCGTGGGGATGCTTATAACAGACAGCTCTTAGCACCGCTTTGAGTGTCCGGTGGAAACGTTCCACGCTGTTAGATTGCGGGTGGTTTACACTTGACTTAACACACTTTATACCGCACTTTTCTAAGAAAAGAGTTGTAAGTTCCGATATGAAACAAGAGCCTAAATCGCTTTGGAGTTCGCTGGAAAGCCTAACCTAGATTATACAAGGAGGAGCGCATCTACAACGCTCTGGCTGTTGGCCTCTTTAAGGGGCACGGCCTCGGGAAACTTTCTCGCCGGGTCAAGTAAAGACAAGATATACTTATAACCAGCCTTACTAGCAGGCTTGATGGGGCCGACAATATCGATTACGTATCGGTTGAACGGCTCGTCATCCATGGGCACTAGCACCATAGGGGCAACAAATTTCTGTCCAGATTTACCATTTTTCTGGCAGGTTAAACATGTAGAAACAAAATTGTCAATGTCGGTAAAACAATGTGGCCAGTAAAAATTAGTCAGCACTCTATCCTTCGTTTTGGATCGGCCTAGATGCCCAGCCCATGCATTTGCATGTGCGGTGTTTAAGACTAAATCTCTACACTCTTTAGGAAGCACTAGCTGTTTCTTGATCGACGGTCTTCCTAAAGGCCGAAAGGGCTTACGGAAAAGCAATCCTTTCTCGATGAAAAACTTTATTTTCATCCTGCTGGTCCAGCGGGAGCTCAGCAGTTTGCCAACATGGTTTTAAAGTTAGGCAGTCTAACTGCAACTTGGCAAATTCGGGTTTGTCAACACTCAGTAATTTTGTAAACTGATCTGACTGGGGACCTAAAATAGCTGAATCTAAGCTATCAACCCTAGGTGAAACAAAACCTTCCTGTTAAGGGGAAACTACACTGGAAATAGAATTACTATCTGAGTCGTCTTCACTCTCAGATTCGATCTCACGATATTTGGGTTTAGATATCGGGAGTTGTTGTTCCATACGTGTTTGGGAACGAGTGATAGCGTTAGAGTAAGGGGGCAGGGCCTTTAAACCTTTTTCTTCTAACACTGTTTGAGAGGGAACACTCAAAAGTATTTGGAAATGTGGACCAACGTGGTCTGAAACGAGAGCCTCAGATTGGATTTTACCGTAGGGCGTTTCAACTTCAATCACGCCAATTGCGTGAGCTGTTGTCTGCTCTGAGAGAGCGTTGTGACAGTGGGTGTATTCACCCGTGAATTGCTCGGGCTTCACAAAATCCCTTGCAATGCCATCGTGTGTCGAGCCTGTGTCTCTTAAGACCAGACATTTGGATTCATTCACAGTCCATTCGTGAATGTGTTTAGAAAGGACTAATTCGGGAGGGTTATTGCTAACAAAGTTACACTCCGCGTTAGAGGCTGGGTTTGCCTCTTGAGCAATACGAGAACGACACTTGGATCTCTTGTGTCCGGTTTTGTTACAAAAAAAACAAACCTGTCAAACCTGTCAAACCTGTCAAACCTGTCAAACCTCCTAGGCCTGTCAAACTCACGGTTGGAGTAATGATTGCTGGCCGAGTCTCCTTTACTCGGATCGGCAGAAGATGCTGCATTACCGGCCGGTTTAGCTGCAGTTGAAGAGACTCTGTTTCCACTTCGGAAATTGGAGGAAGCTTTTGAAGCTTGTCCGGACGACGACGCACTAGGTTGTGCCTTCCCTGTTTTAGGGGCCATGTCGGCAGAAATCTGTTTGTTTCTGGTGGTGAAGTCATCACAGAGTTTGGCTGCTTCGTGTAGGGTTCCAGTTTTTATCTGGTCCGGCAACCACTTGCGTAAAGCAATGGGACATGATTTCGTAAACTGATCAAGCATAACTAAATTAGCTAACTTGTCGTAGCTGTTATTTACTTCAGCTGGGGACACCCATCTTGAAAATAGGGTTTCGAGTCCGAACGCATGTTCGTGGAATAATTGTTCGGGGCCACGTTCAAGTGAACGAAACTGAGCTTGTACGGCTTCCTTAGTTTGGACAAACCTTTCAAGTAACCTGATTTTGACTAATTCATAATCATGTATTTCTACAATCGACATTTGATCACACACTTTAATAAAAATTTCTCCTAAGAGAGGTTGGAGTCCGACGACCCATTCTGTTTTGTCAATTCTTTGTGTTTCCATAGTTTTCTCAAAAATCTTAAAAAAACAATTAATTTCCGATTCGGAAGTCCATTTATTTACAAGTCTGACGGCGTCAGCAATTTTACCCGGTTTATTTACGGGAACACTGGGATTTGGAGGGGTAACGGTACCACTACTTGGACTTGAATTACCACTAAGATTTGCAGCCGTTAGCATAGCTAGTTCGATCTGCTTATCTAACTTTAATAATTCACGAGCACTAGCGCGTTCGCTAATCTGTGCTTCTTGTTCTTTTAACTGAACGTCTCTATCCCTTACTTGGGCCTCTTGGTCCCGTAACGCTAGTTCGTGCGCCATACGTTTGTCTACGGCGGCTAATTCTACTGCTTTCAACCTTAATTCTTCGGCTTTCTAGCGCGAGCTCATGCTCTTTGGCTGCTAACTCCTTTTTTTGTAGGATGGTAGTCTCTCTTTTTTCTATAGCCGGAGCTAGTTCGTCAGAGAGATCGTCAACGGAAATTTTTTCTTCCTCGACGGCATTTTTCAAAATAGTCACTGATTCGTGACGGGTTTCACTAACGGTTAGGCCTAATTTTAAACAGGCCTTTTTCAGGTCTTTATACTGAATGTCTTTAACGACTTCTTCAAAATCATCCATGTTGGACATTTTTAACTATAAGCTTCAAAATAAAACTCTTATAAATGAAACTTCATTAAAATGCAGCCGCAAATTAATTTTACCTTTAAGTTGAGCAGAGCGAGTTACTAAAAACACTTCTCTCCCAATACCGTAAGTTTTAGCAAGAAATACGCTTATTTTAGACCCCTAGCATTCAGGTGTATGAACAATTAAAATACCTAAAAGGCTCTTAACTATAACACTCGGCTTGGCGGCCTTAAGCATATCTTATGCACTTACCCCGTACACAATCACTGTGCGGTCAGTCTAGTCCAAATCCAAACTTCCCACCTGATAATGAATCGGCTAGCACACTTGTGGCTTGTAGTAGGACGTCTGGTTGAGGCCTACTTCACTGGAACGATGGTTGTTGTTGCCAAGGTCCACTGGATACGGCGACGGAGCTTCCTTTCCATAAATGGTGAAATCCTTCTCGCTGTTGACGGTCCACGGCTTGTTGATTTCCAAGACGGGGGGGAATCTGCTAACCTTGCTTCTCGGCTCCGGAACGGCTTAGTTGCAGGAGCTGATGACAGGCACTGTTGTTGTCGGCAGTGCGGACATCGGGATTTGCCTTGTTAGTGACGGCAAGGCTAACATCTTTTTCGGCATTGATTTTAGCGGCAATGCTGACATCTGCTTCTGTGACTATAGTGTCTGAGTCACGGACATCTTTGTTGAAGGATTGTTCAACACAAATGGCATAGTAGCATGGCAGGGGGGAAATGCTTGTAGGAACAGCACCTGTTCATCCTACCGCTGCCACCATTTGTAACGGCGGGTGCTACGACGGGGTAGGTGCTTGTAGCATCGCCGGTCGCCTGGTGTAACTGGATCTTACTATCTGTCACTCCGTGTTGCTTTCGAATACTTTTTCAGTTAAACAGCACAACTGCTACTGTCCCGATGTAGGGAATGGAGCATTGAAGTCCTAATCTAAGACCTGACTAGTGATAAAATAGCGGATAACGCTGCCACCAAGGTGGGAATTAGGCTAGCTAAGTTAAGCGTTTAAAGAGAATTAGCTTACATGGTAACTTCTAGCAAATAACGAGCGAATAAACCGACGGACGTTAAAACTTCTGGTTTTTATTTTAAACAAATAAGAAGAAAATATCGCACTTTACATTTACATTTGGTAACTTTACACCTAGTTTAGGTTATAAAATACTCGGGGGGGAATTTACATTAAATTCAATTAGAACAAACGCTATGTTCACAAAACAATTTCAAATAGAAACAGTGATTTTAGGCAACGGGGATTTCGCAAAAGAGCCCTCTAAATTACGAACAATCTCGGCTGTGTAGTAATAGTAGACTTATTTTACGGTTATTTTTCTACGTGATAACACAAAGCATTAAACCTCCTCAGAGTTGCTGTAGCAAGTCAACTCCTCAAATTATAAAAGCCTCAGCTACTTATAAAGTCCGTCTGGAGTGAATAATCAATGAATCTTCCACGAACTGCGTTTAAAGAAACAATAAAAAAAAGCTGGTTTTTAGTAAGGGACCGTGAACCCTTAAGTTACGGCCGTCAACGTCCGAAATGCCGTTTGGCTTGACGCACCATAATTTACCTTCAAAGCTAAAAGGTTAAGTTTAAAGTTAAACTATAAATTTTGACGTGTGAGTCCAAAAAATAAACTTTTAAAGTTAAACTAAGTTATATACGAACCACTACCTTTGCCCGGTATGGCAACTATCGGACCGCGGCATCTCCACTCCCGACCGGCGTAGCGACCTCTAGCTATGAGAATCCTGAGCTGTGCTAACGAAACTCTACTGGGTCTGGGTTTTTATGCTCTCTGCCCGACCGGCAGGTAGAGGGAAAGCGCGGCCCTGTAGGAGAGCGACGGAGGGGGGGTGTGGGGAAGAGGTGGACATCTGGAGGAGAAGAGACTGACCAAAATCGACCGAGCTGTCACTACCGGAAGTAGGTAGGACAGCGCGGACGGCTAGGGTAGCTGAGCGCTCTGGTTGGAAGGGAAATTGAATGCAGTGTTTTGGTTGGACGGGAATTGCGGAGGCTTAATTGACAAAGAGAATTGCCGACTTGGAAACGTTAGAGGCCTGGCTTTTGAGTGCAAGTGAGTTTGAAACTCATAACAACGTGAATTTTTAGGCCTATAAAATAAAACTACGATGTTATGCATCACAACTATTAAAGGAAGGGGGTGGGGGGGAACGAAGTGTAATGCACAGAATAAACATTTGACTTTGGGAATGAAACTGCTATTTACAAAGCATGATTTTGTCGAAGGAAAGCTAGTTTGTTTACGTTTTTAGAGGTTTGCTACGGTCGGAGTTTGGATGGAGATGCTATAAAAAAATAGACATAAAAATAAACACTGGGTCCGTAAAAATATACGAACATAAACATTGGAGCTCCGATAGGGGGATGCATTAAGTGCACAAATCAAAAGATTAAATGTACCAGCTAGTTTTTAAAGGGCTATAGCGCTGTGAACGAGTGCCACCGAAAAACGCCAGTTTTTCAAAAAATTTTTTTCTCACACACCCAAATGCCTCTCCGAGGCACATTTCGCCGTTTTTTCAATAGTGGACCAAATCGGCCAAAATTTTCAACATCAATGGCCTGTCCAAATACAAGACTCTTGGGGAAGCCCTAAATCCGGACTTTCCACCAGGAAGAACTATTAAACGACGTTTGAAGATCACCTCAAACCCACCACATCGCACCTTCAACATGGCCGCCATTATTGAACTCTGTATTTTTGTATTTTCATTTTATCCTTTTCCTTTTAGGGCAAAAAGCCCGAACACACTAGCTTAGTGCATTTAGGGAGGAGCTTCCTCTGCGAAGGTACTAAACCTCGATTTCATGTACAGACAACATTTTGAAGTGTGATATCTTTTATTGTGTTTGTCGGCCGCAATCCATATGAAAAATTTCTACAACGATCAACTTTAACTTCAAAATTTAAACGTTAAACGTTCCCAGTTAACTTAATGCGTTATAGCATCCAACTAAGCTAGTTTATTTAACCACATTTATTCTTTATTTATATTCTTTTACCCCCAGAAACGCTACCATGTGTCCAAACGTACTACGACGTGGCATTCTACCGGACACGAATTTTCAGTGTATATATGTTTATTTTAGTTCTCCTCTGACCTGACTGAGACCTACCGAATGCCACAAATAGCTTGATCTACTATTAAACACTAAAAGAATTCTTAAAAAGATCTGTTCCCAGCATTTCCGAAAGTCTAACTGTGCAAAAACTTCGAAGCCTCCATTTTTGCCCCCCTCCCCAGCCAAAACTAGTTGTGGTGTATAACATTGCAGTTTACAATTAAAGCTTGTTTAATTTAATAGTAATGTTTTCTGCATTACCCAAAGCCAAGTAATAAGCTTTAACAAGAGCCTATTCACGTTGCAAAAATGTAAATATTAATTCCATAGCCAATAATACAAAGTAAAGGCCTATTTCCCAATGTTCAATTGAGTAAAACTCAAAACAGGCCTATCTTTTCCGTCCTTACATGTCCCTACTCCTTCAAACGGCTCTGCACCCAGTTCCTTTGTTCATCCGACTTCTCCTCCCACTTTCCATTGTTCTCGAGGCCCTCGACCAATCAGACCCCTGCAGCTATCCTCGGTGTCCGCGCCTACTTCCGGTAATGTGTATAAAACCCCAGCCCCAGAATCCCTCGTTAGCACAGCTCACAGATCTCAAGCTAGAGAAGGGTCACGCCAGTCGGGAGTGGAGACGCCATGTCCGGAGAATGCCATGCCGGGCACGATGGTAGTGGTTCGTATGTTATAGTTTAGCTTTTAAAAGTTCAGTTTAGGACCCCCATATTCTAAATTTTAGTTTAAAAACGTAAACCTAACTCTCTAGCTTGGTAAAATTATGGTGGAGACGCCTGTAGCGGCATCTTAGGTTCTCTCTCCCCATAACGTCAGAGTGGTCCTCTTTCTAAAAACCAACTTTTCCAGTTTATTTTAAATGTAATTTTAACTTAAACTACTTGACGGTTTGATCTTTGTGGAAGTCAAATTGAAACACACTGATGCCTAAGTGTAAAATTGCCGGGCTTTTTATTACTTAGAACAGTTCTCGAGGGAACTAAGGGAGGTTGATCTTTTTGTACTTGGAAAACTTAGAAACATAACTGTGGACGGTTGATCATGTAGAAACATACTGTCAGACTTTTATCAGTTGCGGCTGTTGAGTCTTGTGGGTGTCCCCGGGAGCACCAACCACCAACCACTGCCACCAACCACCAACCTCCAACCACTGCCGGCGCCAGGAAGCAACAGCTGCTGCTTCCAGTAGACGTCCTCAAGCCGAGAGGCATGTCAACCCCAACCGATGCTGTAGGAGAAGAGGCCCGAGAGGGAAACTACGCTCCGCACAGCCAAGCCGTGGATTTTGCGTGCAACGCCGAGGTCCCGTAGATTTGACCGCCAGTGACGATCGACTCCGGAAAATCAGTGCAGAACTTCCTGTACTACGGTGGAACGGAAGGACAGACTGACCGTACAGCGATTGTACAATTGGGTAAGTGTACACGAGATATGCCTAAAGGCCGCCAAACCGAGTGTTGTAGTTAGGGGTAGTAATACCATTTAGCTATTCATATACCAGAGTGCTGGGGGTCTGAGAAGTGTGTTTTTATGTGCAATCTTACTGGATTTGGGAGAAAAGTTTTTTAAATAATTTGCGCTGCTCAAAAGTAACGTTAAATTTTAAGCGGCTGCTTTTAATTTTTGTTTTATTTATAAAAGTTTTATTTTGAAACCACGTTAAACGTTAAGACTCAAAATGTCCGAAATGGAATAATTAGAAGAAATCATTCGTGATATCACAAACAAGGACTTAAAGAAGGCCTGTTTGAACTTAGGCTTTACAGTCAGTGATTCTAGAGCCGAATCCCAACAAATCTTACGAGCAGCCCTCGAAGATGGTAAACTTGATTTAAGTGAACTTTACGATGCACTAGCTAACGCTATTGAAAGGAGAGAAGCGGCTATTTTCGCCAAGAAAGAATTAGCCACTAAAGAAAATGAACTGTTTTGAAAAGCAGAAGAATTGAAGTTAAGAGCACTCGAAGTAGCGGACGCAGACAAGCGCCGTGCTCATGAACTAGCTTTAAGTGACCAAGATGCCCAAATTAAAGACCGTGCCAGTGCTATGGAGTTAGCTAAACTGGACAAGCAGCTCGAACTAGCGAAGCTAAATGCTGCTACCGTAAATCTTAACCCCGCTCCTAGTGGAGCTAATGGCGCTCCCCCAGCTCCAGTTGCAAAACATGGTAAAGTGGCCGACACAGTTCGGTTAGTAAACAGGTGGACGCCACTACTGATATTAACAGTTTCCTTAAGATTTTCGAAAGAACTTTAACTAGTCAAAAAATTCCTAGGGACCAATGGGTCACGGGTCTTCAACCCCTTGTCGGTGAAGTTTTCATTAAAGTTTGCGATCAGCTAACAGACGCTGAAATGCAGGATTATGAAATAGTCAAAAGTAAACTGCTTGCCCGTTTTGTACAGACTAAAGAGTCTTTGCAAACTCAATTTCGTTCTCTCGAAAAGAATGTCGAAACTCAGTTCCAGGATTATGCATTCGAGTTAGAAACGTTGTTCACTCGTTGGTTAGCTTTGGCTAAGGTTAACCGTGACTACGACAAACTAGTCAAGCTCATGTTATTGGAGCAATTTTATAAATCGTGTCCAACGCATCTTAGGAAATGGATCCTATGGAGTTAGCTAAACTGGACAAGCAGCCCAACTTTGTGACGAGTTCACAACCCGCAATAAACAGATTGCTAGCGAGACTGCTACTCGTGCAGCCAAAGCACAGCGCATAGCTGCACCGTCGAACCAAGGTTCTAAACCTACTGGTCAACAGCGTGGTCACAACCGTAACACAACACGACAGCTAATCCGGCCGGATCTGTCAGTGTGAAAGCAGATAACCCTGGAGGGGACCCTGCCATAAACATTAGTGCTAGTGAAAAAACTAACCCTAATCAAGATAGAGTTAGGCGCTGCTACGTGTGTAATGACACGTCGTTTACCGCAGTGATACGCGAGGGGCGGCAAACACGTGTTCTAGTGTGCAGTATTCTGGTTGGCGGTATGGAGTAGATCTCAATAAGTAGGAGGGCAGGGCGTGGTTCGGTACCGTACGGCCTCTTCTATAAGACGGTCACAAGCTTGAATACTGCACAAGCGTGCACCCAGCACGCCAGAGGTCCATGGAACAGGTGGAAAACGGTAACTATGATAAATTATAAACTGTCTGCGTTTACGTATGGATTGAAGGACAGTATTTATCTCTCCCAACTTTTGATTTATTTTGACCCAACAAGACAGAATTGGCAAAGAAGGTACAGTCGGAGTTCTATACTCGTACGGCAGAAGATGATGTTTACCCCTGCGTTGTCAGCTCCTGGGTTGGAAAGGTTTTCTCCGGATTATTGTCACGGTGTCATTCATGGAGTTGTGAGCCTTAATCAGCATCATCAGCCTAATCGTTGAAATT
>JAHWFP010041790.1:458-13541 GCA_023313725.1 Lithobius niger | reverse complement strand
TAGTAGGGCGCATAGCTTTGGGCTGAGGCTCTAATAAACAAATTTCATTCTTAAGCTGTTCATCAGCTGTTTAGGTCAGTTGACATTGTATGTCTATGATGTCAACTGTTGAAAATTCCCTTTGTTATGCGAGTTGCTGAATTAGTTCACTATTGTTAATAAAGGAGTTGGATATTTCGTATCGACTTGAAAATGTAAGTTGCTAATCAATTTATAACTTGTTATGGAATTTTTACAAGTCAACTTTGAATGTTCAGTATATGACAAACTTTCTGACGAAACGATTATAAATTTTATGAACGAGTTGAATAGATTGAGAGAACTAAATAGTTTAATGAATCCAAACCATTGATGCATTACTTCAAGTTTCAAAACAATGCTAGGGATTCCAATCTGTATTGATCCGTAAGAGCTCTCAAGTAAAATTTAAGAAGGTAATAAGGCATGCGGGAACTTTTCAACCACTCTCACGGCTTATTATTCTTCAAATATAATACAAATGTTACATGCCATTTTAAAATTAAAAACAAAAACCGAACAGGGGACCACTCAGCACGTTTTGCTTTTTATTTGTAATTTTAAACTGTTACTTAACTTTTATTCCCTTGCAGTTCAGCTCGTTGTGCACGATAAGTTTGAGATGGAGCTACACAGTAATTTCCATAACCACCAATCCAATTCACGAACTGAGTTGCCTCCACAACTCAGAAAAACTCAACACAGCATTCTAAATGTTCAAATAAGAGATAACGGTCCGATGAACTGCTTCATCTCTTGCATGTAAACATTTCTTACACAGTATACTTTTCCATCCATAAACTTGTATTTTTTATCCTTTGTTCTAAACATGTCTGATAAGCGGAAGTTACGACATCTTTCTATTCGACTGATGAGAACACCTGCAGAGCTCGTACTGCGCGCATATTAAAAAATATGGGGGAAATCCTAGACCTTTCGGATCGTTGTAATATAAATAAAATAAATAAAACATTTTACCCAGCAGTAATGCTGGGATGGAAGCGGAACGGGGGTGAGCCGCTGACACCGATCCAAAAGTAAATTTTAAGCATAGTTAGACGGGCCGCTTCAAAAAAGTGTGAAGGGGTTCCCAGGATAGCCTAGAACGGAATGAAGCTGCAGAAGAAGCGTTTACGGTATCAAAACTTAGGGCATTCCAAATGTGTACACCTCTCACAGAGAAAAAATATTTTCTTCAATCCAGACGAGCCGAGGGTAAGGATAAGTTCCTGTTATGTCCCTTGGTATAATGGTGGGAGCCAAATAAAAAAAAAAAGATAAAAAGTTGTCTAGCTGATGGTGGAGTATCAGGATGTTGGAGTCAGCATGAGGTCGAATTTCATCCTTCGTAGTTCGAGTAGTTCCAGCCTAAAAGGTCAATACGAACTATGTATGGAGTATTACGGAGGCCAGGGAGCCGCTTGGTGAACCCCTTCTGGACCGCCTCAATTGAGTCAATATCACCAAATAGTAAAGGCGACCATACTGGTGTTGCATATTCGAGGATTTGCTGAACAAAAACTTTAAAAGCCCACACCCGAGTAGTATTATTTCCTGATTTGAAACACCTTTCAACAACTGCCAGAGTCTGTAGACGGATGAACAATTCCGTTGACAATGGGTGGAGGGCTTAAGATCACCTGTAAACGAGATCCCCAGGTCCTTTACAATGTCACAAGATGGGAGTGTGATACGGTCTAGCATGTACTGATTCGTTAAATGACTAGCACCAACATGAAAAGAGTGGCATTTGTTTACAGACAGTGGAAGTTGCCAGCATTTTGACCAAAGATCAACAGTTTGGATTTGGAATTCCATATCAGAGGACTTTTCAGAAGAAAGGAGTTCAGTTCCAACCTTCAAATCGTCGGCAAATTTGTACCCATAAGAGTTTGGATTTTCAACTATCTTAGGGATGATATGCTTTACTATCATCCCTGGATGCTTCGGGTTTAGTGGCCTCTGTGTGCAGACCGTTTCGTGAGTCCTGTTGAGATAATGAAGAAAAGGTTTGTTCAACCTTTGCAAGACGTGCATCGAATTTTAATTGTATGTTTTCAGCGAAACCCTCAAGAAGAAGCTTTTGTTTGTTGAAGAACTGTGCATCCAATTTTCGAAAGCGGTAGCATATCTATCGAAACGCTCCTCAAGTGCCTGGTTGAACTTTTTCGGAATCTGGTCTACTCTTGCATTAATCTTCCCCAGGTCGAGGTCTTTTTCGAGGCTAAAGTTTTCAAGTCTATTGATAAGATGGGCAGAGATGTCGTGAAGAGAGTTTAGGAAGGGCGGGTCAATACAAAGTTCAGAGCGCCCCACAATTTCGGGAGTTTTAAAACTGCTTTCAACCGGCGTGCTCGATATGTGACGTTCACCACAGGGGAGAAACTGCCTTGAGTCAAAATAAAGTCTTACGACGATCCCCTGGAGCACAAGGTTTATAATGCATAGGGCTATTCAGTGCAGAATGGTCCTCCCCATCCGAAGTGTGTTTGCTGAGGGAAGTGTTCATCTCAGTTTAAGATTAAAAAAAAGGTTTTAAAGTTAAAAAAAGACAGATCACCAAAGTTCGCTGAGAAAATGTAGAATTGGAATGGCACCAGGGGGATTCCGTACAAAAGCCACACGCGAGAGCCAAAGATAGACCAACTTCAGTCATACAAAAGGCACCAAAAAAGACGCTAATTTGAGTAGCACTTGCACTAAATGGGAACACCTCACCCTTAGTAAGAAGGATCCAGTCAGGAAATGGTATGATGGGCGTAAAAAGTTAGTAAACAACGGCAGTTTTGATGAGCGGTACGAAGTCAGGACACCCACAATCTACGGAAGCCCATGAGTCTCATTGTGACTGATAGTGACTGATTAGTTCCGTAATACCTTGAAATAGTCATGAGTCACATCGAGGAGTAATGTTAACTCCCTTCTTTAGGATGTTCCTTGGGTGACGCATCAACAGATTGCTTGCATGATGTAAGTGTGGAGCAGGTTTTTGTGGATAAGGTTGGCAGTTTAGGAAAGTACTGAGAGTAAACAGCCAAACAGCTGATATTTAAAGGGTGAACCACTTCCAGAAATGGAAGGGAGATTTGGAAGATGACGTTACACTTCACATCTTAACACCTCAGTTCTAAGGCATTACCAGGGTAGAATACATAGGCCACTCTTTCTCTGCCGATAGTAAATATTTGGATGAAATTAAAACCTGCTTTTAACAATTACTTCCAGACAGTACCGTCTTCAATGAACCCCATGGCTAGGCATCTAGGCTACTCAGCCACCCAAGCTTACGTTACTGAGATTCGTCTGAAGAGCCAAACCAGTTAGTGTCACTAAAACAAAATGATCACGATGGGAATACTTAATTAACCATTTACAAATCTGATTTGTCAGATTAGGAGGTTAATTTAATTTTAAGTTAGATCATAACTAGCACATCAACTTTCTTTTTTGAGCAAAACTAAATATAACACGTGGTTCTGGGCAACAAAAAGTGAACGACTAGGGCTGAAAATCCATCCGTGGTTTCAATTTCTTGAATCGAACTGAAAACAGTTACAATCAAACACGGAATATGTTCAACTTCAAATGTTGCACACACACGAGTACTTCATCAGTTTCCAAAGGTGTTGTTGCTATTATCATGATTGAATGGTATTGACGCCACCAATTTTATTTCAAGTTTCACGGTTTCTCTGATGGAGTTGCTAGGAGGGCGCAATGCAATGCCTACTATGACCCACTAACACATAGACGCCTTCTGGTGTCATTGATGGAAGTATAGATACTAATTTATCTAACATTTTCAGAAAAGTGGCACTGACCCAACATATCTACCCTGGACATTACAAATACGTTGAGCCGTTTTACATTACCGGTAGCTTTTCACCACGACAAAGTTGTTCGTATTCGTCCATTCCGCTATAAGTATAAGTCAACGTTCCTTTGTCAATAAACGGCTCTTTCTTTTCGTCGCTCTCATCACCTTTAGCGATTGCTTCCTTCAACTTTTTTATCTCATCTTCATAGAAGGCAACGTTATGAGCAGCATAGTTATGGTCAGGGTCTTTGATTTAAAATTACAAATTGTTAGTCATTTTGTTCACTGTACAATAGCCTACACAATTTTATTATGTAGACAGTCACACTTACACAGTTTGAATAAATCTTGGGTGAATTTCAGTGCTTGAGAGAGGTCACCTTGCTGAAAAATTAATGAAAGACTATAAATCAATCATGTTAATGCTGTGAAGGTTGAAGTTAAGAAATCATAACGTACAGTAATGGACAACACATTTTTGAACGCATCATTGCCATATGTAATCTTCGATGCAGTGCTTTCGATAAATCAAGCTTTTACTGTTAGATTCGTGCCTGCACCTTAATGTATTCGGACCAGGACAGTGAACTGCACGAATACTTGCGTGATAATGATGCGTTCAAAAATCGTTGTCCAGTACGGCACCGTAGTGGACATCACATTTTGAACACTTTTTGGCCACACAAGTATTGATGTAGTTATTTTTCATGGATGAACACTCCATTGTTACATGTGAAACTTACCGATTCGAACTATTTATGCAACTCAGAAACGTGCTCCAACAATACAACATTGTTCTATTTAAACAATAGAAACATTCTTTCTTTTGCACAAGCAGTGGCACCTACCAGGAATGATTAATCCGTGTGCAGAATTCAGTACAACGTTTGAAGTGATCAAAATTCCATGACCACTAACGTACCAACTGCAGTTATTGCTAGCCAGGACACACAAAATAAGTAAAAATTATAAAAATCTTCGTAATAAAACTAATATCACACACTTCCACAATGGACAATCCTATGAGGCAAATATAAACACGTTTGTTAAATGAAGGACAGTAAACAAAGAAATCACCTCCTCCCACAACGTTAAATTGATCGTGTCTGTACTTAACCTTAGAAGGGGCCCATTTTGCAAAATTCTACCACGGTTTGCAAGCTTTGTGATTGGCCAGACCCCGAATAAAGTGAGCAGCAGCAATCCAGCAGTCACAGTCCTCACTTCCAAACCAAGTGGTATGCCAGTAAGCATCCCCTGTACCAGTGACCAAAGTCCCTTAGAATTAAAAAAACAAACAGGTTTCTAGACTGACGATAAGCCCTAAACACGGACTAAGGCCAATTATCTGCTCTTCTTAATGTTGGTTAAGCCCTGTTTGCTGTCGTTTCCAATGTCCTGATGAAGTTCACGTTTAGCGGATGAAATATTTACCATCTGTCTGGATCAACTGACCACCAGCTCATCCGTTTTCGTACATAAAATGTAGCAGTAGCATTCGGACCCACAAAACAGTCAACGTGCACAATTTCATTATTTTAAAGCTTTAATCAATACAGTTCCACACGGAACAAAGTCGAGCACGTACCCACGCATAAAAAGCTTTAAAAACAAAATGCAACTATTGATCTATGACTGCTCTGTGGGTAAGGATGCATTCGATGCATTCTGGCCTCCTACTTCCTCTCTCCACATGATTTTACAGCCATGGATGAACTTTAAATAATCCACTGTTTTCAACAAAATGGCATGAGTAGATTTGGACAGTTTGCATTGTAACTTGACACATTGTATTATTCTCGTGTTGACCTCTCAAATTTGTAATCTTACCTTGAAGTTGGAGTAAGACAAATATTCTAAAATATCTTTATCGGTCACTGTTGCATTCTTTTCATTACTGATTAGATCAAGAGCTTCTTGCATCCACAGAACTGTGTGGTAATGCGAACCTAATTTGTATGCTTGCCGACCAAGTTCGTAGCAATCACTGGCTTTCAGTTTAGTGCCGAACGTCTGTCCTCTGGCTAAAGCCGAAGTCTCCAGTTTGTAAGTATCCTGCAGCCTCATAAGAGCGACTGACGCCCCAGACAAATCTTCATCACTAGGAAAATTAAGCTCTTTATTTCGTTCCACTAAGCTTTCTAAATCAACTGGAAGAAACAAATACACACAACCATTGCAAAATAAATATGTAGGGCATAGTATGCAATGAACATCAGTTTCTTTCCGTGCAGTGGTGCAGAATTTGTAGCAGTTTGCTTTATGCTTACGTCACATGTAACGTCACTTAGTTAGATTAGCAAAAGAAATAGACGAACAAAAGAAGCATTAATCAACGGACAAACAAAACTTAACAGACGAACAAATGAAACGATAATTTACAATGGTATCTACATAATAATTCTGGATCCCGGCTGAGCTGATAAGAAAAGAGCCGTTAAGAAAAAAGGTAAAAGGCCGGACAATCATTTTAATCGCTTCTCATTTTTTTCGTGCACGTGAAATGTCTCATTTATTTATTTATTTATTTATTTAATCTTACGGGAGTCTATCAGCCCCAGCGCTATGCACTCCATCTACAAACTTACTCTGCTACGGTGCCTAACAATTCCTGGTGCACGTGCTAAGGATTGAAAACTATCGTCCAAACCGTTGATTGTTGATGCGTAAAATGAAATCGACAGCTGGAAACGATGCTATGGGTTATTTAATTCGCAGATGAATGCTTTCAGAGCTGAACTCCGGGAAAACAGGTCCGGTCTGCGTTGTGCCCAGGAATGATGCTTGAGCATGCCAATTTTTAAAACGGTGCATCCAGTGATTTGAGCCATGGGATGCACTGATTGAGTGAGCGAAGCAAACGAAAATCGGCGTTTGTCAGCCAGCGTGCGCAAAAATTGGATTGAAGAAACTTAATTTCGTGAAAGCGTTTCTTAGCCAGTGTGCGCAAAAATGTGGGTGAAGAAACTTAATTCGGTGAAACGTCCAGAATATAGGAAATGGTGCATCTAACACCAGCCGTGCGTAGCACGGGCTTCCTCTAGTTGTAAATAATTATGGATATACATTTCGGCCCTAACCCAAACGAAAGGGGGGTGTGGTAGCCTGGCTCTATGAGTGAACCCGGAGACAGGCAGCCACTGTGAAGAAATCCCTATGCTGGCTTCACCGCACACAGGTGGCTTATTCATTGCCAAGTGTGGCAGATTCTTGCATGAACATCGAGACGAACCATTACGGTAAAGGGCTTAGCCACCCTATATATTACCACATGCTCCATTTTTCATCCTGGGTCGTGACTCTATGCGACCAATTGCGGAATAACTGGTCGTAACTATTTTCTGGGATATCCTATTGTAAAAATGCGTTGTGTATACTATTATAGGTTCTGGTTGGCCACTTCGCGCGGATTTTTGGACAATGGATTGATCACGCCTGGTAAAAATTTCTCTTCGAGCAGACGAACCAACATGGCGACCTTATCTCTCGTTTCATCGCTTTCCTGACGTGGAAAACCTCTCAATTCGCTGGCTAGGGTGATTGTTTGCAATATTTTCAAATACATGGAGGCTCAGGACGCAACATGGATGTTGAAACAACAAATTTAAGAGACCAGCTTTGCCACTGGATAATCTCAGAGAACGGTAGCCTAAGCGTGTCTTGTCAGCAGCAAAGGAAATACCGATACTCAACTCCGGCCAAAACTACGGCATGACTACGATTAGGCCTAATGCTGCAGACGACGCCGCCACGGCCTAGCACATCGAAAGCTGAAGCGCGCAGAGAAATTGCAAGCTTGCTCGCCCTTTGCAGTTATGATTCCGACTTATATCGAAAGTCCAGAAAATGTTGCTCTACGCTGTAGTTCTTTGGTAAGTTATTTGCGTAGCCACAATCACCGTTTGTTTACTTGGACGAGATGTGGGCCAACGAACATCACAGCCGACAGATGCAGTGGCACGGCAAAAAAAATAAAAAATAAAGAGTTAAGTGACCACCGGGAAATGATCGACGTTTGATATTATTGCATGCTGGCTGTAACGAAAAGGATTTGTAAATAGTGGTCAACTTCTTTTCATTAGAAAACGAAGACTAGGGATTATTATAAAGAAATGAACGGCGAGTGTTTTAAAAACTAGTTAAAAACTACTACCCAATATTCCAGCCAACTTGGTGATCGTGATGGACAATGTTCCGTGTCATTCAGTTCGACTCGACAAGGCAGTAACAAGCAACAGCAATATGCCAGAAATGATTTCGTGGCTGGAAAAACAAATTTCCGTGCCACTGCGACCTGAATCTCATCTAGTTAAGGCCCAAGTTAAAGACGAAATAAGAGCTTCCAACACAAAAGTAAAATTGCAGATGTCAAAACATTAACAACTACTGCAGTAGCCAATGTAACCCCTGGTGACTGGCAGAAATGCATTAACCACGTTGTAACGCTTCAGAACGATTATTGGGGGTTGGGGCACTGATTATCTGATTGAATACCGAGCCGAACCCTTAATTATTGAAGTACCCAACAACGACGACTATGACTACGAAGAAACGTAATTTTGTACCACTCCAACAATCTCTGTAGCCAATAACAAAAATTGCTCTTTTAAAACTCTCACATTTAGCCGTCAAACATTTCGAAACAGCAAGTGACAGAAACAATTACCCATAATTTATAAAATAAAAACAATATGCTATCCCCTAGACCCTTACACAATTTTTATATTATTAGTTTTGGAATAATAATAAATATAAGGCCCACTTCTGATCTACTCTGGACAATCATTTGGCTCTGTCATGAACGGAGGTTTCCCATTTACAAAAGTCCAGGCATTTGCAATTTTCAAGTCAACCAGCCTCTTTGTTCCCCCGCAGTTAACCCTGAAGAAATGCTTAAATCAGAAATTCGGGTACGTATACTTCCTTCAGCATAATAAAGAAAAAATATTCCAAAACAATAATTAAAACTAAAGAAAATGAAATGAAATATAACAAAATAAAAATATCCTCATCCAAAGAGTACTACCAATTCTTGATTTTCGTAGATGCTAGCTTAAAACAAATTGTTGCTAGCCGAGCACACGCAGTAACTCAGTGCATGTGCAAGGTTCCAGTCACCACCAATGTTAGTGCATATGCGTGACAGGCGATTGCAAACGATCATAAATACAGCTATTTACAATGGCCAACCAGAACCTAAAATAGTATAAGTACAGGTTATCGCCTGATTCCCGAGTGCTGAGAACTAAGTAAAGGATAATGACCGAAAACCGCGGGCATTCCTAAACAATGCCCGAGGGCGCGCAGCGTCCCGAGGGCCATTGTTTAGGAATGCACAAGGTTTTCGGTCATTATCCGACTTAATGCCCGTTACGGCGAAGAGCTTGTTCCCATTGTCGGCTATTGTTGGCAGACGTTCTACGCTTTGAAAGAACGTGGTATTGTTACGTTCTTGAAATAACGGGCCATTGTTTTACATTATTGGTAAAGATTCGAAAATAGTTGAACGTGTTGCGGGAAACTATAATTCTTGGTAGGCTACTGATGATCAAAATGCCTTATCGTATTCCGTGTGTGTGCTTTTCGATGTACATGTTTGTGTGTTGCGTGGCAAAAATCAGGACAGAACTTTAACACAAAGACAACAAACTTTTGGCAGGTCAAATGAAAATGGGCGAGAATACCTTGAATACATATTAAACGTTTCAAAAATAAATTAACGTGGGTTATAAAAGGAAAGAAGAAAACAAGCCGAACAGCTATGTGATCTAGGGACGAATTGGGTTGCTAGTTTGAATCCGGGTCATGCCACTCCAAAGGTGGCTTACTGTACTACGTTAATTCTAGTGTATTATTTTTGCTGTTTGACTTGTTTTTCTCTTTCCTTCATGTAATTTACAGGAATTTGTGCTTATTTATTTAAAACATACAAAAGTGCAACCAAAGAGAGTCAAAGCATTTTCTCTTCCCGACAATCCTTCTCGTTGTCCTGGCAACGTGCACAGACTGTATCAAAATTATTGGCCCAAACATGCAAATACTGAGGTTGTGTATTTTTGCTTCAAGCAAATATCATCGGTATTTTGAACGTCGTAGCAAATGTATCAGGCCGGAGTGCTACAAATGAAAACCCGGTCAAACAGTTGGTGATTAAAAACTGTAACCATTTTACAATCATTACGTAATCTTTTGTAAATGTAACGGCATTGTAATGTAGTGCTTTGCTACTTCAAACGTTCTTTTTGTTTTGTTTTGTTAAAATAAGCTGTTTTTCAAACTCCGGGCATTCCCTAGGGAATGCCCGCACTTTTCCCGCCTTCAGATGAAAGTGCGGGCTTTCCCGGCAACAATGGGTTTTTACATTGTTGCGTATTGTTTCAGCAGGGCTTTCCTTCGCCGAAAAGGGCATTAACAATGTGTAACAAACAGGAGTAACAAATATCAGTCAATGTCATGCTATGGGTGACCTCATGGTCCAGACAGTAGCACCTCCACGTGGAACAGTGTTCAACGATCATGAAGCTGGGAAAAAGATAGCGTCTTTAAGCCAAGACCTACTGGGTTGGAAATCGCTTGTTTTGCCTCCTGGCTAAACGCCAGTTGAAACTGATAACTTTTAGCGGTGCTTTGGTCACATAACATTCTTACGAATTAACTTATCTGGAGTCTAAATTAAAATCGGGGTCAAGCGTGGACCAACGCGAACAGGTTGGTGGCCGAATCACTACCATGCGATACTTGACCCCTGCACCAAAGAGAAATAGTGCGCATCTAAAAACGTTATTTCATTAGTTATTAATAACTAATCGCCCAAAACAAACTTTCATATGAATAATGTGGATTAGTAAGCCTGATTACAGCGACACAAATTACTCATACACTGCAGTTGATTAAAACCCAAAATATTGCGTTTTTCTCCGCCAATCGATCAAATTCAAGATGGCTGCTTCCTCTCCGTTCACGTTTTTCAAACGCCAGGCTGCAGGAAAGGCTTTGACTAGCTCTCAGAAGCAGACGGTTTTGAATGTGTACAGCAAACTTCGGCAAATGGTTCCACTTAAAAGCGTGAAGACCATTGTAGCTGAAACAGCAGAATTAACTGGAATTTCGAAGACTTCCATCTTCAGAATAAAGGCCGAGTTTCGTTCAAGTGCGGGCCGCTTGACAACTCCAGGGAAACGGCGTCCTGGCTTCGTCGGTAAACGATCGCGGCTGAAAATTTACGACGACTTCACGCAGTCAGCCATCTGAAGAAAGGTGCACAATTTTTTTTTTTAACAACGAAATTCCCACAGTTAAGAAGGTAAGAGAAGCAGTGAATGCTGATGATAGCCTACCAAATTTTGGAATGACGTCCGTGAGAGGCATGTTGAAAGATATAAATTTTGTGTTTCGCAAACGCAGCCGAAATTCGTAACTTATTGAACGGGATGACATCGAATTGTGGCGCAGACGGTATCTACGGGCAATTAGACAATACCGAGATTAAACACGAACAATTTATTTTCTGGATGAAACTTGGGTGAATGCTGGCCACACCAATTCAAAAGTATGGCAAGATTCAACTGTAAAAAGTAGCAAGCAAGCGTTTTTAGAAGGATAAACGACAGGTTTAAAGGCCCCGAGTGGAAAGGGTGGTCGTTTAATCGTACTACATGCAGGAAACGAAATGGTTTTGTGTCTGGTGCTGAGCTTGTATTTGCAGCAAAAAAAGGAACAGGGGACTACCATGACGAAATGGATGGGAAGCGATTAGAAAAATAGTTTACTGATCAACTTTTGCCCAACATTAAACCAAACAGTGTCATTGTCATGGGCAACGCTCCGTATCACTGTCAAACTGGAGAAAATTCCGACCATGTCACCATTGAAAGACGAAATGTGAGCTTGGTTGACTGAAAAAGCGATTATTTGGGATGAATCCATGCTCAAGAAAAAATTAATGGAGTTAGTTGATGGAGTGAAGAAGCAATATGACAAGTACAAGATTGACGCCATTGCCCTAATGCATGGCCAGACTGTGTTAAGAATTCCTCCATACCACTGCGAACTTAATCCCATTGAAATGGTGTGGAGCATTGTTAAAGGATGTATTGCAGGATGTATTGCAGGTAGGGAGTCCCTGGGTTAGGGTTCTGCCGGGCTACGGGACGGTTTGTGTTGTAATCCAATTACTCACGCTTGGCTCCTCCCACCCCACCCCCCTCGTGTTCTCATGGGTACCTAGAGTTAGCCGGCTTCTTGGGTTTCTCGGAGTCAGCCGGTCTGTTTGATTGTATTGGTCTGTAAGTAGTTTTTAGTTTATTTGTAAGTTTGTGAGCGAATGGCTTGGAGGCCTTATCGGTTCAATAAAATATCAATCAATCAATCAAGCAGCTGAAAATCGCTCATTTAAAATGAATGAAATTCAACAATTGATGCCAACAGCATTTTCGCAAGCAACTGCTGAAAAATGGCCCAACTGCGTCAACCACGTGAAGAAAGACGAAGAGCTGATGTGGAAATCAGACGGCTTGTCTGATATTATTGTTGAGAAACTTCAATTTACCGTTAATGGATCAAGTGACGAAGATTCAAGTATGGAAGAGAAAAGTGACTGCTTTGAGTGGAATTGAAGATATTGCTGAATAAACACATTCATTACCGTCTGCTGAAAACTGCCCTTTTCAGGGCCACCTAATTCACGAAAGAGATCAAGTTCCTTGTTTTTTAAGTTTTCAATAAACTAATAAAATATTAAAAACCAAAACCCAACACCCCCTCCCTACTTCTCCTCCTTCATTATTAACCACCTGTTATAACAAAAAATAGCCAAATCTGATTACAAAATGATTGTAATTGTTGCCTCCAGATTCACTAAAGATACCACTTTCCTTTTTTTTTTTCATTAAGGTCTTCATAAACTAATACAGTTTTTTCTTTGGTTTCGTCCTCTTTTTTTTATTGCTTTCATTCTCTTTTATTTTGCTTTCGTTCTTATTTGTATAGCGCAGATTATAACAATGAACGAAAGCAAAATAAAAGAGAAAGAACCCCCCCCCCCAAAAAAAGGACGAAACCAACTTAAAAACGTTAAAACCAAAAGCCCTCCCCCTCCGTTCCCCATCCCGGTTATTAATAGCCTGTAAAAAAAAATTAATCCGAATCTAAAATGATTGTAAGTTCTTGCCACCAAAATCACTAAAAAGTCAAATTTCCTTGCTTTTAAGGTTTTAATAAACTAATCAAACACTTAAAAATCAAAGTGC
>JAHWFP010041750.1:51365-62735 GCA_023313725.1 Lithobius niger | reverse complement strand
GCGGACCCTCAAAATATTTGACACCAATTTCCGAACACCCTGTATATTGGCAAAAGTCGCTCTCCAAAAATATTTCGAAAAATTCACATGGGTTTAATATTTTAGCAGTGTCGTTGTTTTGTTTTGCCAGAATGTGATGAGATTTGGACTCACCCTTTTTTCATTGTTCCAGAGATATGTCATTTTTTTTTTACAATTTTCTTGTTCCTCCCTGATTCCGACTCTTTTTCACTTTCATCAATGCTTTCATCCAAATGGCCTACTACTGTTGCCTCTGCCGAAAAGCTTAATATTTTAGGTATAAATTTGTCAGCACTGTTGTCATTACCAACTTCAGTTTGAGATGTATATGAATCGCCATCAGAAGTTTCACTTGGAGGTGTTGCGAACACATCTGAAGACAATGGTCACAGTACAGCAGAGTTGAGACTTAACAACAGCACAGTTTTTCTTTTGCCCATAAAATCATTTATGGCGAAAGAATTAAACCTTGTGCTAAAATTGCTTTACGTTTAAATTATAAATTCAAACTCAATCTTCCCCTTTACGTGATTCGAGTGTGTAACTTTTCTTGGATGACGAAACTTGTAGCCAAATTCTGAACATTTATTCAGCAAAGTTCTAATACCGGAACATTTGACATAATTTACATCATTAAACAATTAACCATCGCGATTTAAATTGTGTGATTTTAAAAGATGACATAAATTTGAATAATGATGAAAACTGAAGGCTATCCCGCAGTGTGTTTGGTGATGAAAACGGAAAGTTGTCCCGAAGAACCAGTACTAACACACACACGCTGAAGTAAGCCTGTGCAAAACGCTTAACTTGGCTTTTTTGAAAAATTTTCAATACAAGAACAGAGAAAGCGAGCCACTCCTTTGACATATTCGTGATTAGCTTGCTGTTGTGAGGATAAATTTTTGTACAGTGTTTGTCTCAGCTTGTGTGCAATCTCCACGAGTGAAGCTGGTTGAGATTGTACTTAATTGGAAAAAAGCGAGGTGTGACAAGATAAACATCATGATACGAGCTGAGCTACAAATTTTTAACACATTTCAGTTCTGACGATCAAGTGATACAATACGTGTTTTTTGTATTGCATTATAAAAATTAATTCAGAATATTTTTCGAAACCATTTCACATATATTATTATGCCCTGTCCTCCACTTATATGAATTTCTGTTCAGTGCTCTCTGAACGAATTCAATACAGATCTGTACGAGCACTTCTGGATTGCCCTGCCACCATGCACAACATTTCAAAACATGTGAAATAGGCAGAAATAGGGTTTTTTTTTTTTACCGTTTTAAATTATTTCTGCGTTCTTAGCACTAAAAGAACTTTCACTGTAGGACAATAAGGCAAAGGACGTTGTGTTGTGTAGAGGTAATGCTCGGGGCCAATAGCCTTATGTATCAACTCCCTTACCACCACTACTAAAAAATCGGCTTATCGTGATCGTCCACTGAAAAACCCGGATATACCAAAAAAAATATTTGGAGAAAAATTTCATTTTGAACGCCTGAATTTCATGCATCAAATCCCCTTGACATGAAATTTCATCTACATCAGAATATAATTACGAATATTATCACGTCCCAAATAGACAACCACATTCACAGTTATACAAACTTACACACAAAATCTAATTTCTGTCGTGTATTCGAACTCGCTCGATTTACTCGCTCAGCCAAAAAAATTGATGAACATAGCCTTGAAAGTATGTCAAGTACGTTTGTCAAGTACGAGAATCCTCGCATTTTGACCAGATCTCACTATAACAGATTTTTTTGTTGTTGAAATTTTACCTACCTAAGAATTCGCACATTATTCCTTTCTTGAATTTTTCCGTAGTGCAGGACCAGGGCCACAAATTTGCGGGAGTAGGATGGCCAAAGGGTCGCGTGAGGGCGAGACATGTTAACGACTTGCTGGGACTAGGTGGTTTGTAATATGTTAATTCTTTGAAAAATTCTTCGTTCAACGGAGTGAAATCGTCGTACAAGTAGTTGTCATTTTGAATTTTTGTTCCCCCTAGAATTAAAAAAAATGTGTAAGTAATGGCCTGACTACAACTCCCTAAATAACAGCCTAAACAACAGTAAAAAAAAAAATAAAAATAAAAAATAAATAAAAAAATAAATAAAAAAATCTTTTTTGGTTGACTTACTAATTTCAACAATTAAGTTTTTTATTTTTATTTTGTAATAATAATAACTAGCGAAGTCGCTCGCTCATTCCGCGCCGTCTCGCTATGCTCGAGGAGATTTCTTGCTGCAACACGTATGATACAGACAGACCTTCCACATAAAAAACGATCAAGTGAGTAGTCTTATAAGAGTGTAAGAGTGTAAGAGTGCGATATCGGTTATCTCGAGAGGTCAATATTATTTTTTTATGTCCAAGGAGTCAAGCAAAAAGATCAAGCAATTTATCAGAAAAGCGCTGTTTCGGATGACAAACGCTGATGCAAACATTTCCTCAAAAACGATACTGAATCAATGTAACCACCAAGAACCACACATTACTTGTAATTTGTGCTAGTATACACTTTATATGGGTTTTCTTGTTTTACTTATTTTAAGAATATTGTTCTTTACGTCCTGCTCAGTACAGATTTTTCCATAGGCGTCTTGTCACTTCACTCCTTCGAAGGTGAGAGATACAAGATTGATAAAGCAAAGCGAGACACACATTGAAAAGGTTTACTTTTACGTGGAAATAGCTCGCTTTGCTCGTTCAATCCACGGACGTAAATATTGTTCTTTACGTCCTGCTCAGTGCATATTTTTCCATGGGCGTCTTATCACTTCACTTTCTGATAATCCCTCACTTGGAGAAACATCTGTAGAACGTCGAATGTAATCTCCTACGAAGGTGAGAGATGAAATATTGATAGAGTAAAACGAGACACACATTGAAAAGGTTTACTTTACGAGGAAATCGCAAGCTTTGCTCGTTCAATCCACGCACCTCCGTGCTTCAGAAACAAGAATGTTTGACACCGTGTTACAACCAAATCTATTGTTTTGATTTTTCCCTACATCAAGTCAGTTAGTATAAAACCAATTTTAAGATGTGTATGTGGTGTGTTGCAAAATACGTTGTCTGTGCATCTTTTTCCGGATCATCTCTCTTTGCTCGGGGAGGTTTTCATGAACAAACTATGCCGTCATGAACAAACATGAAGAGGGTTTAAAAAAACTTTTACGTTAATTTTTCAGGGTTTTTCGCGTATTTGAGGGTGATAATATCAAGTTACAGCGATGAAAATAGGCCTACTGTGCGCAATTTAATTATCTTTCGTTTGGTTCTACTCCCATCTTTATAGGTGCTTTGGTTCCAGAGGAGTAGAGGTACAAACACACGAACACAAGCACATCATAGGTCCTTAATGATGTAGATAATTAAATAGTTTACACATTTATGTGGAAGGTTTACCGGAAGGGGTGTGAGCCATTGACACCGGACCAATTTACGTCAGAGAAAGCTGGGTATGAAGAAGTTATACCTATTAAAAAATAGCCACCGAAGGCGTAAAGATTTTTCTTAAGAAATCTGTGGAGATCCCGAGTCAGCAGTATGCGTCGAAAGCCTCATTCAGTGTCCATGCATACTGTCTCGGAACTTAGGGCATTTCGCACAGGGACCACACGAACAGAGAACAAATTTGTCCGGCAATCGATTCTTGAACCAGGAATGGCCAATCTCCAAGGGTGACCATGGGTACGATATGTAGCAGGTGCTAGATCAAAAAGTGATAAGTCCTCCGAGATAAGCCCTCGAAAAATCTTGTAAGTAAACATGAGATCAAAACAAATTCTTTTAAGCTCAAGAAGCCAAGTCTAGTCCTAGTCAGGCAAGTGGTAGACATGTCTCAATCCAGGAGGTCTCTTAGTAAACTTCCTCTGGACTGACTCCGACAGTTCAATATCTTTCACAAGGCTAGGAAACCCCACTGGAGTTACATATTCCAGCAGTAGTCTAACAAACACCTTAAATGCCCACATCTTTGTTCAAAAATCACCGGAAGTGAAGCATTTGTTTACCACTGCTAACCGTCGAAACGCCTAAGCACCGACCTTTTGACAGTGTAAAGAAGGCTTTAAAATTAAAGTAAATCAGATACCCAGATCTTTTACTTCGCGGACAGGTTGCAAGATTACGCTGACTAAACTGTAGGGATGGCATACGTCATCATTACCAGCATGAAAAAAAGACACTTCTGGCTCGAAAGTGGCAATTGCTAAAGGTCAGCCAAGCTGTCACTGCATTAATGTCCTCAGCAAGAGCAGGGGAAAAGTCCGAAGAGAAATTTTTAACAGCCAATTTTGCGATCATCCGCAAACTTAACACTGACGGTGCGATTACTGTCTTGGATTAAGTCATTAATGTAAATCACAGAAAGTAGTGGACCAAGCACAAACCCCTGAAGTACACCAAAATGTACAGGTGTCACGGAGGACAATGTCCTTTCAATTATAACCTGCTGAGAGCGATTTAATAGGAAGGCCGATAGCCAATCCCCTTGCCTTCCAGTAATTAAAACATAAGTTCGACTATTCCCTAGAATCAGGAGAGATCAATGGAGGTCAGGGGAGGTCTTTTGACGTCAATGTACTGAAGTATAAGTTCAACAGTTGCCTAGAATTACAGGAGATTCGCTCACCCCTTTTAGTTGTAGGCCAATATATTGAAATACAAATTCGAATAGAATGAGAAGATTCGCTCTTCTCTTTTATATGTGTGAACACATTGAAATATAAATTCAACTGTTCCTAGAATCCGGCCAATATAATGAAATATAATTGAGACTGCTTATGAAGGAGTTTAAACTTTACAACTTTGTTTTCGTAGCCTCTGGATGTGGTAAGCTATGGTTTTAAATATTTACGGTTTTGAAAGATTGTCCTTTTAAAGTAAAAACCCTCTGTGGAATGCTTGACTCCTAAGAACACTCTTTAACTCTTTCTTTGGCAGATGTCTCATTCGCCCCATCTGAAA
Source organism: Lithobius niger (assembly GCA_023313725.1). Lineage (NCBI taxonomy): Eukaryota > Metazoa > Arthropoda > Chilopoda > Lithobiomorpha > Lithobiidae > Lithobius > Lithobius niger. Next base: position 57,724 of record JAHWFP010041750.1, on the reverse strand, counting down.
TAATGGTTGAAATTAATGGGCAACGATGTTGAACTCCTTCGCAACGATGTTGAAATAAACTGTTAATGGCAGCTAAAGGAGAGTTGTCTAAAGCTTGTTTTTATGTATTCTTTTACATGGCTTCGTTACTTATTGATCCCAGTTGTGCACTGCAAAAAATAAGCATCTTTAACTATGATGTGATATTTGCATCCGTTTTTAAGAGGTATCTTACAATAAGACAGTATTGCCGTCTTAAAGTAAAATGCTTTGGCATCTTACAATTTTGCATCCGTTTTTAAGATGTTTTCGTCATCTTAGCAGTTTGAAATCTTAAAAGCAGATGCTTTGGTCGGCATCTTGCATATCTGGCATATTATAATGCTGACATCACATTACGTCTTTTAAACTCAATTTCATATTTTTATAATTCATATTAGCTGTTCAAATCTCACAGACTCGTCACCCTAGCTGCGAAACAGCTTGTTGAAAAGGGCGTCTCATTCCTAAGACATCTTAGTCCTTCCAACTTGATTACAGACCAATGTAGGTCAACATCGTGTTAAGGATGAAATGAAAGTGAATACCAAATTATGTTAGTTAAACACCTCAACCTAACGTAGCGTCTACAATCGTTATGGAAGTCAAAAGAGGTTGCTACTTTTATTAATTATGCAGCTGTCTTATTAGCATTCGATTAGGTTATTCATAGAATGTAGAAAGAATAAGACCATTGGATTTTTTAAAAACATGAATACAGTTTACTTAGGATTAGCACAATAATTGTTTTCACTCCCAGTAGAATAAAGCAGCAGTGAAGTTTCAGAGCGTTTTGCTTTAGTGCTAAAACACTGCAACTTATTTATTTCCCAACTCAGTAAACTGCTCAGTAAAATGTTGGCAACTTCACTACGTTTCCGATTTAAAATGCACTGTGCCGTCTTAAAACGGTGACATCTTTGCTTGTTTCACAACTTAAAAAGAAATTATCATCTTAAAATGTTAGCAGCTTTGCCCGTATACCTTAAAACGGGTTAACATCTTAAAATGTTGCCGTCTTTACTGGTTACCGCAATTAAAATAAAGTGCCATCTTACAATTTTGTAACTTACTCTCTTTTCCAACTTAAAAATAAACCATCTTACTACGTGGACATCTGAAATTGCTTCCATCTTCACTGCATGAATTTGGCAACTGAAAACTATGGCGTCTTAAACAGCTAAATAACTTAAATTTTTTATTTTGCGTGCTTTCCATCTGCAAATAAGATACATCTTACGTTTAATGGCATCTTAAATGAAACAAACCTGAAATTAGGACGCATCTTAAACTGGTAGTATCTTAAATCGTCAAATCACAGATCCATTCCATATTAAATTAAGATGGTTGTACGATTTTCAGGAGGCTCGTCAACCAAAACAACTGAATTTCAGATTCATCTAACGAATTTTAAGATGCTTAGTTTTTTTCAGTGTGCAAAATAAAAACAGCGGAACAATTTAAAGCTGGTTAGGCCCAACATACTTTAACAACGAAATCTAACATCATAATTTGCTAGCGGAGAGCAAAGCGATGAGCAGAATTTTGGGATCTGGACAAATACCTCTGCGGCATTGTTGCAATAAAGAGCAGTGTTAGCGCATTGTTGGCGAACCATCGTCGAACATATTTATAGGCCAGAGCTCACAATAAAATACATTCATTCTTTCATACAACGAATTGCATTGTTAGTAACCGAGACATTGTTGGTTGGGTTCATGGCTCGCATCAAGGAAAATTGACGAAAAATGTAGTTTTCAAGGAAATATTGGCCAAGTAAAATTCACTCGGTGCAGTAAGTACTTCAATGCCATCAACTCTGATATGGTACACACTTTTGAGAAAGCCCAGTGAGGTTGCTTAGCTTTGCTCACACTTCTCATTCGGTTCACGTTTGCTCTTCGTGTTTGTAATTTTCGTTTGCCTCTGTTCTGACAAATGCAAACAAAAAAAGATATTGCCGCCGCGGATAATTGCGTTGGCGCTACGTGGTGGCAAGGAGGGGTTGGAGTTGGCGGCCAGCTTGCGTAACAGTGAAGAGACGGGCACAACGTAGTTGGGTCCGTATTTTTTTGGGAGGTGGGGAAGAGTTTGAATTCCTCCAGCTGTAATCTGGTGGCGAAGAGATTGTACTGTAATGTGGTGGTGAACCGTTTTACGCGTAGTGACGCCTAATTGTAATTAATTCGCCATAGTTATTTCCCCCCGCCCCAGTTGGAATATTTGCGACCCATGATTGTTGGGGGAGAGAGCGAAAGACAGAGACGGCCAGTAGGGAAAAGAGGATCTGTGTGCAGGGTAACGCAGGAGTAGAAGGGACTAGCGTAACCTAATGCAGGCAGAATACACCGTGATCGGGGGAGGGCAGAGAGAGAGGGGGGGGGGGAGAGCAGGTGCCGAAAGAGTTAAAAAAAGGTTTTTGTAGTAAACATGACTTAGTATGGGAAGAGACGAGCTTTGGTCATGCTGCTTAGTTATTAAGGACAGTAGTTTTCGGGCTTTTGTGACCACACACGCTTTTGCCCGGCTTTCCACTAGTTAAATATGAATTCGTCTACAGTTGTATAAATTTAAACGTATAGTCCGGTTCACAGATCCCCGTAGACAGAGCTTGTATATACGGTTTGATTTATAGTGTTATTGTGCTTATATGTCTTAACAGACAGCTCCGTGTAGTACAAGGTCATATCGAAGCACATGGGCGGCTACTGACTTGATTTTCCAAAGATGTGCGCTGATTTTAGGCGTTGATTTTTCTCTTGTTTTAGGGGCGATTTAAAATCTGGATACATGTGTTTCAAGCTTAAATTTCTAATCAAATTAAGCGATCTGATACCTAGCTTTTAAAGTGAGATTTAATCCTAATTTGGTCATGTTACGCAGTACGGGCAGTGGAACGGGCGTTTTGTTTTTTTTTTGAATATTTTCTAAAATTTGAGTCAGCAAGTCAGGAGGCTGGAAAGTTGGCTATGTGATCAAGAACTCGGAAGAAACCCAGAAGAGGTTATGGAAAGTTATGTCCCCGGATGATCGGTATATAAGGAGCTCCTGAGTTGGAGCCGTATGCATCTGTCTACCTAAGGAGCTAGTGGAAGATTGGTGCAGGGATCGGGATTTTTTTATATTACAATTGCGGGCCAGCTGTATGGAAGCTGGGAAGCTATGCATCAGTTGCGGGGTTAGAATTCAGCCCTTGGGATGTAAGTAAGTAGTCTGTAGTCATGTGATTTAATTTATGGCGGTTTATCCAACAAGTAGTAGATACAGTGACTAACCCGCTAGATGGCAGAGGAGACACCCTAGGGTTTCAACATATTTCAGAATTCCGCTAAAACACTCGGGTTGGAACGCCTTCATGGGATTTGTAAATTTAGGTTAACATTTTAACAACATCAGTTAAACAATACAGTACAGATCTCATTTAATAGCTTTGAAAAACTGTTGAATGTGACTCGCTGCGGCCTGGATTTGAAACTGTAAAATTGTTGAGTAGCTGTGTAAGTTGAACTGTTTCTGATGCACTCAGATAAATTCTGGAACTGGAACTGCATTGTTGCATTAATTTAACCATCGTCTTAATTAGCTAATACTCTGCGGGGGTTGTTAGTTGGGCAATTTGTGGCAGTAATACTAAAGTTTGGGCAACTGGTTAATGAAAAATTCTGGATGCTACTATCTTGAACTATAAATTCGACTGTTGCCCAGAATCAGGAGATTCAAATACCCCTTTAGTTTGTGGGGCAATATATGGAAATAGGCTACTCAGACCGTTGTATAGAACCAGGAAGTTAATAATAATAATAATAAAAGCAATCTCTTCACTCAAATAAAAGTGAAAAGGAGATGCAAGGGCTCAAGAGAGGCCACTTATAGCAATCCTAAATTAAAAAAGAAACACAGCAAATAAAATTGGAAAAAGGTTTACGAACCTAGAGGTGCGTGTTCAGGGCAATGTAAGAAGCCAGTAAGCTTTAGTTTTGTTAATTTATGTTTAAACGATGGAAGCGATGGGTCCGAGACAATCTCATCACTAAGTGAGTTCCACACTGGGATGATTCGAATGGCAAAGAAGGACTTCCGAAGATTTGTTTTGAAACGGGGGAGTGATAACTTGAGGTGGTTCCCATGAGTCTTAGAAAGTGGGCTGAGCTCAAACAGCGGCAGGTCAAACGGTAACATGTTGGTTAGAATTTGGAAGGTCAAAAAAGGTCGGCATTTGACCGACGACACTCAAGAGTGTCAAGTTTAAGTGATTTTAAGCGATCGCGATAGGTTAAGTTTCTAAGGCCTGGAAGTGACTTGGTAAACCTTCTTTGCATTGACTCTATTTTGTCAATGTCCTTTAGTAGGTTTGGGGGCCGAACCTGATTCGCGTACTCTAGCATAGGGCGCACGTAAACTTTGAAGGCCCAAAGCTTTGTGAGCACAGATCCCGAGCAGAAGCAACGGTTGACGATGGCAAGCCGCAGAAATTGTGTCACAGTGAGTAGAGAATTTGAGGTTAGACTGGAACCAGACCCCAGTTCTCTCATTCTTTAATTTTATGCCAATAATATTGAAATACGAATTTTACTTTGCCTGTGCAGGAAATTGTCTCCGAACTTTAGTTTGTATGCCAGTGTAGTGAAATATTCATTCGATGGCTGCCTACCTTTAATTTGTTTGCCAATATATTGGAATATAATCTCAACTGCATCTAGGATCAGAAATACGACTGTTGCCTAGAATCAGGAAATCCTTCCATCGCTTTTATTTCTAGGGCGATATATTGAAATATAAATGCGAATGTTGTCTAGAAACGATACTCCATCAGACCCCTTTATCAGCTTATAATATAAGATGTTATCTGAGGTGTCACCACCGGAAACCTCTACTTTTTTTCAATTTTTATATGGTGGATGCATTTTGTTAAACAAAAATTCGTCGCATTTGTTAGAAAATTAATACAATTCATCACTCCTTTTTCCTAAGGGTGAGTCTAGAGGGGTTCGTAAAGATGTTCCTTTTTCTTACTCTTTATAGGATCCTAAAAGTCAGTTTAACAACTGTATGGTAAGCAGGATTTAACAAATCTTGGTTGTAGCAAACAGGGTGGTAAGATCATAATTCTGGTCCGATGTAATTTTATTTTATTCACTTCAGTTAGTTTTGCCTAATTTCGTAAATTTCAAATACCAAATACGACAAGTCTAAAACCATTTAAAATAGTAACCTATCTGCCGGACCAAAGCCTACACTAAAGCTAAAATAAATCACTTACCACCGAATTATGGCTTTTCAGAGATAATAACGTTAGAGTCAATATGTCACATCCGCTATCTTAATAAATGACATCACATCACATGTAATTAAATGTAATATTTTTTTAAAAACTGGTACTGGGTCTCTATTTGTAGGAAGTTTTTTTTTATTTTGTTAATAACATGTACGATATCAATTAACACAAAAGTAGAAATTAATTTGTGAGAGGAGAGAATTGCTATGCAGTGGGTCACCTGACGAGACCGATTTCACAAATACGTTAACAAATCCGAATATTAATTTTTTGCGCTGAAAATTGGAACGAGGGTTTGATATGTACTTGTGATCTAGCTAGATTGAAGCTAGATTGAAGCTAGATTGAGGCTAGAGGCGAGCACAATTTGTGTAAATCGTTTGCTGTGGGTGAACTGACGAGACCTATCTCACAAGTACATATCAAACCCGATAGGTCTCGTCAGTTCAACCACTGCAAACGATTTACACAAATTGTGCTCGCCTCTAGCCTCAATCTAGCTTCAATCTAGCTTCAATCTAGCTTCATTGACCAAATGCAACTGTTGTCCAAATCCTACGGGCGGATGAGAATTTTTCATTTACAAAACTTATCAACTATCTTTGAAAGTGATTATAGTTTAAGTTTGAAGAGTGAAGCTAACTAACGGCAATACATATTGAAATTTAAAACAGCTCTGGAAGCCGGCTAACTCTGGAAGCCGGCTAAAAGGAAGGCTAAAGGGAATGCTAAAAGGAAAACCGGAAGGACAACAATCACTTCTCCCCTACTCACTCCAGCATTGAAAATGCACTCTCCCACTCTACCTGCATGGAAACAGGCATGAGTGGTCGATCAACTCAATAAAAGTTCAATCTGACAAGTCGTCGGGCCGAACAATTATTTCTCCCCTCCTCGCGCACGCATTGTAAATGCGCTCTCCCATTCTACCTGCATGCAAAGAAGAGGCAGGCATGAGTGGTCGATCAAGTCGTCGGGAAGAGTGCCGGAAAAATGTCCCGGGTAATGTGTCCGTAAACTTAATTCATGACCGGCCCCGTGCATAGCACAGGCTTCCTCTAGTAAA
>JAHWFP010041750.1:18199-42680 GCA_023313725.1 Lithobius niger | reverse complement strand
CCCCCCCCCCTTCCGTCCCCTCTGCAAATTAATCTCCGTGATTGTCTCCCGGTCATAGCCTCTCCCGATGTTTGATCTTCTTAGGAAAATCAATTTTCTATATTGGTCAGTCCACGCAGACCCAGAAAAGACGCTGATTTTTGTTTTACTGAATGCTAAAAACCTGATCACTGAGCAAGTCAGCATTCAGTATGCAAGCAAGCCCCCTGCTGCAAGTTAATTTCCGGGATTGTTTCCACCAAGTTCGCAACAATTCACCTCGCACCATGCACCACCAAATTGTTGCAAGTAATTTTCTTTCATTTTCGCAGGCATGCAATGAACGTTGCCGCCTACTTAAAAATAATTCAACTTTTCTCTCCAAGTCTGCATCGACGAAATAAATGGGCCTTCCCATCGTATCAGGCTGCCAACCTATCGTCGTTTTGTTTAAAGTTGTCCACTTTTAGCTGAAACACGGATTCGTTTTACACAACGGAAGTCCAACAGTCAAAACTTATAGCCCGCCAACAATGCCACATTCACGCGACCAGACGTCCATTCCAAGGTAGCAACGATACGCGACGTGCATCGTAATTGTAGTCAACTTTAAAGCGATTGTTGCACGTGTTTTTCAGTAATTGATTTTCACTTTCCTCCTCCTTACTTTTAACGGAATCTACATATTAACACTGGCGAGCCAGTGTTAGTAATGGGTCAACCTAGGATCTCTGTGTTAAACTTACAACTTTGAGAGCTTATACCTCCGTCAAAAGTAAACATCTTTAAACCAAATTTGGAATCTAGCCTTGACTAGTCAAGGCCTGTCTGCAGTCCAAAATTGTGAAATTCGGGCGAGCCAAACCCGAGATACAGAGAGGGGCCAATTACACAACTTCTTGTTCTTGTTCTCGGTCTTGTTCTTGGTCTTTTGGTCTTGTTATTGGTCTTGATCTGGGAATGTACCTTTCGTCTGTCCTCTCTACAGGTCAAACCATTTGTCGTATGAAGCCGGTTCTTAGCTCATTTTACAGGTATTGCTCTGTAGATGTGCCCTTTCCTTAAGGCATTTTCTAATTGGTCAAGTGGTTCAGGGGTTATGGAGCTCTAAACGACCAGATTGATTGTTTTACATTGTTTTAAACATTGTTATTATGCAACAATGCCAATTAGCAAACGCCAGCTGCAAGACTGAAGATTAAAAGATTTGTTTCTATTATTAAGCCAGTGTTGGTAAGAGTCAGCCTAGGGTCTCTGTGTTAAACTCTCAATTTTGACCGTCAACTGCACTGTTTTACAGTTTAGCTGCAATTCTAAAAGTAACACGAATTAATAAACAAAATCGGAACGTTAAATGTTTAGAGTAATGGTCTATAAGTCAAAACCTAGAAGGAACACGGACAAGGTTTGACAGTAGGGGTCTAGGTGTAAAATTTTGTAAGAGGATGGTAATCATTAGACCCTTACTATCCGGTGGTCAGAAATAAATACATTTTTACAAAAAACTGGAAATCCTCCTACAATGACCCATGTGATGATCCAGTGGTAGTATGGTACACGTTTGCTGCTTTGCTTTATGTTGAAAATTATTTTTCGATTTAGTAACATGGCAGGGTATTCGCAGCAGAGAGCATTACTGGTTATCCTCTACCGTAAATCTACGAAATATAATAAAAAATTCTAAAGAATCAAAAGACACAAAATGCCTAACTTCACAAGAAAATTATATTCTTAAAGTTCCATAACAATATTCTAAGAACAAAGAAAACCTGCTACAACCGTTCATGCACACGTTCTGTCCGAATAGAGTAAAACTATAAATTAACCACCGGGTAGTCTGGGTCTAATGCTTACAAGCCTCTTACAAAATTTTACACCTAGACTCTTACTATCAAACCTTGTCCGTGTTCCTTCTAGGTTTTAACTTTTAGACCCTAACTCTAAACATTTAACGTTCTGTTTTTGTTTATTAATATAATACGGAGCAGGCGGCCAAGTCACCGGCCACGCCATTCTGTCGTACAATCAAGTACCCCATCCTGTAGCGCCGTCTGTTGACGGGATTCGCCTTCAAATTCGGGTTGGGACGCTCTTCCAACGTCTTCGAACAGATGGCGCCACTTACCAAACCTGCCGCACCGTTTTGGGGTTCGTTTTTTGGTATTGTTGTGGTACCAAAGCGGCCAACAAAGTTTTAGTAGCGTGGACTGTGCCATTGTCGGCGATTGAGCTAAAAACAAAACAACCCGTGTCAAAACCAGACAACTTTAAACCAAACGACGATTGGTTCTTAATTTCGAGACCCCCAATGGGCCTCGAAATTGGCAGCCTGATACGATGAAAAGGCGCATTTATTTCCTAAATGTTCACTTCCAGAAAGGAGTTGAATTGTTTTTAAATGGGCGGCAACAAACGTTGCTTGCAACAATGTTGCCATGCACGGTACCGAGGTGAATTGTTTCAAAGGATTAACTTAAACATAGGGTTACTTGCTTACTGCATGCTGGATTTCTCAGGGCTTTTTTTAGCTTTCAGTCAAACATACGCATGCGACTTTTCCGAGGCTGCACCAAAGGGCAAATGTTACGGGGCGGCATTTTCGGGGGGGTGTGGGAGAGGGTGCCAGGGCAAGTGTGTGTGGCGGGCAATGCGCGTTACCGAAGTGAATTGTTTCAAAGGATTAACTTAAACATGGGATTACTTGCTTACTGAATGCTGGATTTTTCAGTGATACGGTTTTTTTCAGCCTTCAGTCAAACACACGCCAGCGACTTTTCCGGGGCTGCACCAAAGGGAGAATGTCACGGGGCGACGTTTTCGGGGAGGGGGAGGCGGGCAAGCGTGTATGGGAGAACGAGGCAGGAGTGTGTGGATTTTGGGTTAAAGTAATTGTGGGGGAAAGGGCATATGTGATATGTGGGAGCCATTCACGTTCGGTCTTCGGTTTGATAAATTTAAAACCAAAGACCAAACACCTGGAGGGAGGTGGAGGGGGCGGGGGTGCGCAGCATGCACACGGGCTCAACTAGTGAGTATTATATTAGTAGACTAGCAGGACCCGTGCATGCTGGACGGTGGATTGAGCCTCCCGGTCTTAGCCTCCCCCGGTGTTTGGTCTTCTGAGGAAAGTAAATCGGGTATGCAATATTTCATTAATTAGTAGAGTGATCTTTTAATTTTACTCGCCCGTCCTCTTCCCCTCTTCTTCTCCCCCTTCCCCCTCTGCAACTTAATCTCCGTGATTGTCTCCCGGTCATAGCTTCTCACGGTGTTTGGTCTTCTTAGGAAAATCAATCCGTTTGCAATATTTCATTAGAACACCCAGAAAAGACGCATACTTGTGTTTTACTAAATGCTAAAAAAGCGTATCACTGAGAACGTTAGCATTCAGTACGCAAGCAAGCCCCCTGCTGCAAGGTAATCTCCGTGATTACACCCAGACCCAAAAAAGAAGCATACTTGTGTATACTCAATGTTAAAACAAAGTATCAATGAGAAAGTCAGCATTCAGTCCGCAAGCAAGCCCCCTGTTGCTTGTGTTTATTCGCTATGAGTTTGGTATCAGTATATACCTTAACGCAAACATTTGCATACTACTTTGGTCTCTGCACTCCAACCAAAAGAGGAAGTAGCTGTTGTTCTCTACCACGTGACGAAATGTCCACCATACGGAAAACCTAGTAATCGTCACCGCAATTGCCCCGCCATGCGTAAGGTTGCCAAAATACACAACGGCTTAGCAGCGAAGCCGCTTCTTGCGTAAGGGGAGACTTGAGCATACCTCGTACCTTTCTCGAGATTCCGTGCTTGAAACTTGACTTTGAGCATCGGTTGAAGTCTGAGGCTTCGTTCAGAATACCATTCTCAAGTACGGCTTTAAGTTACTCAGGATTGGAGTCAGTGCTCGAGTTAAATAAGGTTACAGAATATCATTGCGTACTCAAGCACGTTCTCGAGTTCAAGTCAAGTAATAAGTCAGCGTTCAGAATACGGGCCTTAGACAGACTGGCCGGGCGAATCCACTCTTTGGTGGCGCTGGGGGGGGGGGGGGAGGTGTGCCAGCAACATAATTAGGTTTCGCAACGCATGATCGAATAAGTTAGTTACGAATCTGCACTCAGTGAGTGGGGTATTAATGTTAGGTTCGATTAACCGAACCCCAAAATTCAAATCCGATTAACCGTATTTTATACGATTAACCGTTGCCACCACTAGAATGTAGTGCTCGATTTATTTTGATTGTGATGATAATTATCGTGCTGATTATTTTGATTTTTTTTCCAATGAAGGCAACAATTGTGCCCGCATATGCTCTGAAGACATTGTGCACGAACATTCTACCACACCGGGTACGAACCCAGTCTCCACACACGAGTTGTGTACTGTGCAGTATACACACTTCACACAGCTCGTATGGAAGCTGAACGCAGTTCAACAATGGAACACAGCGTCTCCACGATACACATTTTTCCGAGTGGAATATCTGCGACCACGAGAAATATTCTGGTTTGCATAACAAAACAGTGTTCCATGTTGTCGAATGAATGAATGAATGCGTTTATCAAGACTTTGGCCCGTAGCCACGCGTCCTGTTACATCAACTAAGCCTAACGTAAACCGTAGTACAAACAGCAAACGCACTAACCAGGGGTCACATCAACCACCAGGGAAATAGGAAAACAGGAAGCGGGAAAAGAGGCAGGACACCTGTCATGTTGCGACCTGTCATTCTAAACAATACATGGCGTGAAAAAAAAAAGCAAATTATCAGTCGAAATCAACTTGGTCGTAGAAAGCCCTTTCAGGTTAACAACGAAGTAAACCGGCAACAAGTATAAACAAAACGTTTCCCTTCGTGAAATAAATTAATTTTTATGGTTTCTTCCCAGCTCGACTCGAAAATCAGGGTGATAAGAGACAATCAGAAAAGCAACTATTTCGAGGGTGTTTCAAATGGATTCTTAGTTCACAATACCTGATTAGTTAGTCAAAACAAGGGTTTGGTCACGAAGTTGTTCTAAGGCACTGTGCTTTCCGCCGGTGTGATATGACGGACCAATAAGAAAACCAACGATAAGTTATTTACTGTTTGTGACCCTTGCACTACGCTAATTTTTAATTCATAAATTGTTTTCTAAAAGGCCGCTGTTTTGGGCTGTTCGTTGTCTACGTACCTTGTTGTGAGTATCCAACTGGAGTGTAGCCAGCATTCCTTCCTGATGCTTGTTTTGCCTCTAGTAACGTAAGGATTATCACGATCCATTTCGTAGCCTAAAAATAAACAGAGGTAAGAATAAATAGATAGCAAAAAGGAGCTCTAATATGGGAAGTAGGCATATTTATGTTTATTTTAAGAATAAAAACAAAACTAAAATATACACGAATAGACTGGAATAGAACAGAATTTATACAATAAGAAAAACTACTGTAATGGGCAAGAAAGGGAGATATGTTAATGCACTTACACCGAGTCCAAAAAATTAACCGAAAATAAAATATACATACATTCGTACGGTTCTAATATTGTAGGTGGGGGGGGGATTGAGGCTTAATGGCGCGTCGACAACTTGGTCATTAGCGCCAACCTCAGTCTCAGTGCAGGTCATATTGTAGGTCAGAGGAACTCACTTCAAATGGGTCGATCAAATGGGTCAGCAAAAGAAAGTGGCAGTGTACGCGAGTCAAATCAAAACATTCACAAAATCCGGTAAATCCACCTTCATTGAAATCTTTAAGGATCGTATTGATCACAAAGGCCCAATCACCAATCCATATTGGAACAACGGTGACGACAATGGGCCGCTTAAATTCCTACAAAGAGCGCAAAATACCTTGATAGCCATATACAAGACTTTTATGTTTTAATATTTAAGCTGTTTTCGCCATCTAATCCAATTAACCAATAAACACCCACGCTTGGCGTACCCTTTGTACGCCAGTGGACCGTATCGATAAAATTAGTTTGGTACTGATGTCGTGATGATTGGTTCGCCGTTTCGAATCTGGGTGACGTCACGCGAATGGAACGTAAGTGCATATATTATGATGTCTTACTGTACTACGTTATATTTATGTATGATTTTCACTGATACCATATTACCAATCTGTATATCATAAGGACGTATGATGTGAGTGTTTGTACGTCTATACCTCTCGAACCAAGGCACCTACAAAGATTGGAGTAGGACCAAACGAAAGATAATTAAATTGCGCTCAGGTTAGGCCTATTTTCATCGCTGTAACTTGATATTATGATCCTCAAAAACACAAAAACAACCTGAAAAAATAACGTCAAAGTTTATTTTAAACCCTCTTGATGTTTGTTCGTGACGTCCAGTTTGTTCATGCAAACCTCCTCGCACGAAGCGAAATGATCTGGAAAAGGATGCACGGAAAAATAACCTAAAAGGACGACGTAGTTTGCAACATACCACATATACATCTTAAAATTGGTTTTGTATTAACTAACTTGATGCATGGAAAAATCAAAACAATACATTTGGTTTTAAAACGGTGTTAAACATTCGCGTTTCTATACCACGGAGGTGCGTGGATTGAGCGAGCAAAGCGAGCGATTTCCACGTAAACTAAACCTTTTCAATGTGTGTTTCGCTTTGCGCTCTCAATTTGTCATCTCTCACCTTAGTAGGGGATAACTTCTGGAGGAGAAGACGTACAGTATTGGACATTAAATTTTACCCACCTAAAAAGTTGGCTTCGCTGTAGTGCCCGTTTATGCAGCACTTTTTCCTGTCAAGGAATTACATTGTTAGTCATTCATTGTTTCGGTTTCGGTGGCAGGCATTGGCGGGACCCGTCCGTAGGTTTCTGCTGGAGCAGAAGAGAAAAGGTGCTATCACGAAGCGACAGGTTGATTCGGGTATTGTGCCAGATAGTTTATTTAATGAATTGTGCAAAGAGGCTGTCAATCAAGGAATCAGTCTTTGGGACTTGGAACTGTATGGTGTAACGGGAGGAAAAATGGTTGAGCAAGACGAAGATGGTAATGTGGAGTTGAGTGTGAACAATGGTGATAGGCTGCACGTAAACAATGATAAGGACGGGGCCAGAACAATGGGTCAACATGGGATTGTTAGTGATGGGGTTTACGTGAGAGTGACTGATGAAGGAACAGGAGTAAAGACGAAGACAAAGGCGTCGTATGTCGAAGTTTTGACGGCGGCAGAAGACCAAGAGAAAGGACGAGTCGGTGACGAAACTATCCCTGGAGATGTTGCAGCGGAGTTCCCTGACAGTTTACAAGAGGATGGGCACCGCAACTTGGCATGGCTCACTCGTCTGTACAGAGGGTGCTTAGCCAATTTGAACATGGATTTGACTTTGATACTAATAGCTGATCAGGCAGGACGGCCTTATAGTGCACATGATCTGAGAGATGCATTAGCCCCAATTATTGACTTGCGGAAAGTGGTCGGAATGGGTTGGCTAAGAGCCAACAATGCATTTCAAATCCAGTTTACAGACAGGGCAGCTAAACTGGTTGTAAAGAGAGTAGGCACGTTAGTCGTGGGGGGGCACACGGCGACCATTCATGATTTGCAAGACCGTTCGCTGAAATTTAAATTACATTGGTTGCCATTAGATGTATCAGATTTGCAAGTGGTAACTGCTCTTCGACAATATGGTGTGGTTGAGCGACTCACCCACGAACTGCATTCAATAGAGGGGCTGCAGCACTGCCGCACGGGCGTTCGGTGCGGTATATTACGCCTTCATGATTCGGTGGTAGTGGACGACGTACCGGATGTTGTTGTAGTGTTGGGGATTCCCGGGTTGCTCTCGATCGCTGATAGGCCACCTACGTGCCTAAGGTGTTTCCAGAAAGGTCACGTGAGACGTATGTGCTTGGCTGTGTACTGTACAGAGTGCCGGGCGGCCAAACTACGCAGTGAGCTATGTGTGCATCTTGCCCAGGTAGCAGCCGAAAGGGAGATGGCATCTGGGGCAGATGGACCTCCACAACAAGCTCCGTCTGGGGACACTGATAAATGGCTGACACAACGCCGGTCCCGTCGGAGGAAAGCATCGATGTCAAGGGCAGCTTTAGCAACGTCACCACCGCTTCCAAAGATGGTTGCTGTGGCCCACAATAGGTTTTCTGTTATTGACAATCCAGGAGAAGTGCAAGTAGTTGGCTCTGGTGGGGGTCATTGTGAGGTGGTGTCTGACGAAGAGAAAATGCAAGTTGTTACTGGGCACTCTGTGGAAGCAAATAACGGTGTTGTCAGTGCTGTACAAGAAGCTAGTGGCGATAGTTTGATTATTTCGCCAGTGTTAGGCGTCAGTTCCCCGAACAAGGAATGTAGTAGTGGTGGAGAAAATGATGTGGTGGTGGTTGACGAAGTGCAAGTGCAAGTTGACATGGAGCCCTGTGTGATAGACGGTCCGATGGGGAATGTATTGGACAGTGCAGCGGGGAAGATTATTTCAGCAAATATCGGTGTTGCCAGCGGTGTTCAAGACGTAGGTGGCGTTATGTTGCCTGTGTTTGAGGTTAGAAATGAAAGTGATGTTCAAGATGTTAGCTGCGATCAAGTGTCAGTGCAAAGTATTTGTTGGGCCAGTGAGTGTGATGGCAGTGATGTTGGAGAAGACCGGGAAAGTGAAAGAAGGCAGTTGTCACCAGTTCATAGTGAGTGTGGTGCTAGGGATTTGCTGACAGATGACCGGTTTAGTGTGTCAAGCTTTGTGTCATTTGATAGCTCTACCCAAACTTCTGTTCCAAGTAGTCCGCAGGAAGGAGAGGCAGAGCTGTTGAAGGTGAAGGCCTCCCCATAGAGTAGCTACGTTCACTTTTTGTGTATGGAACGTGCGGGGTGTGGGAAATAAGGCTGAGGACATCGAGGCCTTGAGTTCTAAGGTGGACATCCTGGGATTGGTGGAAACTAGACTGCTGGGGAACATTACGCCTGGCTTGAAGGGCTTTGTTGGGGTGTCGGGCCCAGGGAACTCGGGTGTGCGGGTGTATGTTCGAGACTGGATCCCTGTGATAGCCCCCTTCCCTGCCCCCCTTTGTAGAGGAGTTGATGCGTGTGTAATTAGGGTTTGGGGAGTGATGGGTGGGGGGTGGGTCACTGTGGGGGTGCTCCATGTCAATGGTACGGTTTTCAGGCATGAATGGGAGAATTGGGTCATGGCGCTTCCTACTCCAGTGGTGCTAGGGGGCGACTTTAATGCGCATCACTGGTCATGGGGCAGTGAACGGTGCGGTACTCGTGGCCGTATTTTTTCTGGCTCTATGGATTCTCTAAATCTCACAGTGATCCAAGATGGTTAGGAGATACGGGGATGTGATCCAAGAATCTGTCCTTGACATGTTTTTTTGTTCAAGCAATATGGCATCAAGGTTTTCCTTTGAAGTGTCTACTGATCTGCGAGGAAGTGACCATTTTCCTGTGGCCATGACGTGGAAAGGAGGGGGGAGCGGGTTCTTGACCGGATAAAGCGTCCAGCTCGCCCTGTTGTAGATGATGGCAGCTTCGGACCGTGGATCAAAACTTGGGGTAAAGGGGGGGAGAGACGGGCGGTATACTGCCAGGTACACAGGAAAGCACGGAATGCTGTGTGGTGGACACAAGTTTGTGATATAGCAGTTCGAGACAGACGCTGTGCTTGGCAGCCCTTTCTGAGGGTACGGAGTAGCCAGAGGTGGCTTGAATATATCGGGGTAGCACAGGATACTAGGTTTCTTCTTCGCAGAGAAAAGTCGCAATTTGGCACGAGGCTCTGTGAGCGTGTGGCCCAGGGTCTGCCTTTGTCCCAGGCCTGGGCCTTGGTTAGACCACGGGATGCGCACGCTGTTACAGCCTGGGTTTTTGACCAGGCTGGGGAGGTGCTTCGCGGTCCGAGCATGGCAGAGGCTTTCAATGTGAATTTTGCAAAAATCTTTGATGCCCCAAGAGGCCCTCCACCCCCAGCTGGGGTGGTGGGGACGTCTCTGGGGGCTGATGGAGCAGATTCCCCTTTCGAGGCTGTTGAGCTCTCCGCAGCATTGGAGGCCTGTCGGCCGGACAGTGCGGTGGGGGTGGACAGGATCACTTACGCCACCATGCAAGGTTTGAGCAAGAGTGGACAAAGGGAGCTGCTCAGCTTTTTCCAGACCCTTTTTGATGGTGCTCCGGTGCCACCCTCCTGGATGTTCTCTATACTCACTCCAGTGCTGGGTAGAGGGAAGGTTCGGTCGGCGGTCACCAGTTACAGGCCCATAGCCCTCCTCTCGTGTGCCCGCAAGGTGTACGAGAGGATGCTTGTGAACCGTCTCGTGTGGCAGCTGGAAGGTTCGACTAGGCTGTTCGGTGCACAATTTGGATTCCGAAAGCACAGGGGTGCCCAAGACGCAATGCTGTATTTGGAGTCGGGCATCCATGAGGCCTGGCTCAGTGGCGGGTTTGCAGTGGCTGTCTTCCTAGATATCCGGGCTGCATATGACATGGTCGATGTGGCGTGGGTAGAGCACTCTCTGACTGAGTTGGGGATCAGCGTAAAGCTGAAGACAGCCGTGCTGGCCCTCTTGGGGAAGCGTGGGTTTGCCACCAGGGTGGGCGGCTCTTGGTCTGGGGTCAGGTATACCGACAGAGGGTTGCCCCAGGGTAGTTGTCTAAGCCCGATTTTGTTTGCAGTAGCCATCAATGCTGTTCTTGTGGAGTTAAGCCAGTCTGTGAATGTTGTTGCATATGCAGATGACGTTGCAGTATGGCTCTCTGGTATGGACCTCACAGCTGTCCTCACGGCTCTGGAGGTTGCGTTGAACAGGGGATCAAGGGCATTGGCTGACAGGGGCTTGCAACTATCTTGTGCCAAGACAGAGCTCATGGTGTTTTGCCGTGGGCAACAGTGCGAAGGGTCACTTATGGTTGATGGAGTCTTGGTCCGGTCAACAACCAGGGTGAGGTATTTGGGGTTTTGGCTGGATCCTCAGCTACGCTGGACACATGAGGTGGCCGAAATCAAGAAGAATGTCGCAGCAAGACTGGGTGTACTGAGGTCCTTGGCTAGCAACAAGTCTGTGGCAAAACGTGGCACTCTGGTATCTTTCTACAGGGTATACGTTCGGGCATGTGCAGATTTTCACGTTCCAGTGCTCGTGGGCTCACGACAGGCAATCAATGGGGTTCAAGTGGCGATCAATGAAGGGTTGCGGGTTGTGTCCGGCTGTCTGTCCACTACACCGGTTAATGCACTGCACATTGAGGCAGGTGAATCTCCGGTCTCGGTGCGAGCAAAGGAACTGTTGGTACGGTTGTGCCAACGCGCCCTAGCCAGGGGTCCAGTTGACCCTTTGGCGCGTATCCTCCGTGATTATCAAGGGCTGTCACAAGCAGTGCGTGACATGCTTGGTGCTCCGGGGGCAGGGGCATCTCTTCTACGCGTGGGGAATCTCGAGCATTTCCCAGAACCAATTTTTGTACACCCTGCGGCCCCATGGGTTTGGGGTGTAGTGGCAGAGGCTGCCTTGCTTGAGGTTGGTGTTTCGGAGTGCGTTCGAACTAGCACCTTGGTCTACTGTGATGCATCCTTCCAGCTGGCTGGGTTCAGGGGGGGTGTTGGAGTGTGCATTCCTAGTCTCCGGATGGAGTACAGTTTTTCGATTAGTTATCTCCCCTCCGCATTTGTGGGGGAATTGGCCGCTCTTTCGGTAGCTCTGGATATTGGAATGGACTTACGGTTTTGTGACTTCTGCATCTTGACGGATTCTCAGGCGGTTATTGGGTTTATTGGGTTGGGAACTGCTTCGCCGGTGTACGGTGCTCTCATCCGATTGTTGCCCTTTGACCCTGCAAACTCAAAACAAACAGCTTCCAACCAATTTCGTATGCAATCGGATGAGTGAGGGGTCATGCAGGAATGTTTGGAAATGAGTTGGCGGACGGGCTAGCAAAGAACGGGCTGGAAGGCAGGGGTGTGGTTCTTGACCTTGCAGTGGGCCCCCAGGACCTGCGCCCGGTTGTTGACAGGATTTTCGGGGAGGAGTGGAGTGATGAGTGGGAGAAGGGACAGACTGGGCGGCAGCTGTTTGGGGTACATCCCTCGACGGCAAACCCGAGGCTTCTCAATACTCTCTCCCGTCGTGATGCTTGCTTGGCTTCGCTTCTACGCACTGGTCATGTTCAACTCCGGGCGCATCAGGCTCGATTGGGCTGGTCTAGGACGGCCAGGTGTGGGTGTGGGAGGGCGGACGAAACTGTTCGCCACTTTTTACTGGAGTGCCCCCTGTGGGCCAGGTACCGTCATTTCGACACAGCTTCTGGGGGGGATCCTTTACGTGCCATTTTGGGTGTGCCACCACATGTCGGTCAGGGTCAGAGCAATTTGCGGAAGGCCATCGGGTTTTGTAAGGCTACGCAGCGGTTTTAATACGCAAGGCGTAGGGCCCCCTGGTCACAACAGGCTACTTGGTCCTCCTGGTTTCCTGCATCCCGCACGGTGTTGTAAGGCAGATGTACTGTAAGGTCATTTGGTCAGTAAGGGTGCATAGGCCACGTCAGTGGTGCAGTTGTTGTGTGGGGCCGGGGTTACAGGAGTGGGTTGTGTTAGCGTAAGTAGTCTTAAGTAGCTGTAAGTAGTGGTTAGTAGTGAGCGCATAGCGTTAAGGCTTTTAGGCTCAGTGAAATAAAAGTAAAAAAAAAAAGTAAAAAATACGGAATATATCGTGCGCCTTTTAAACAATGAAAACGAAGAAAGTATGGTCATAATCCAGTCCAAGGATATTTTAAGACTTGTCAACTGCTTCTTTCACCGAAAACACACCAACTGCTGGGGAAATTATTGCATACCACACTGAAGCTCAACCAGAAATTCCCCGTTCTCTAACTCCGACACAAGACGTTGACAGCCCAACTGATCAGCCACGATTATTTGGACTTGACAATGAGAAAACGGCAACCTCCAACGCCATGACGTCATCTGTTGAATCAAGATGGTCAATTATACGAAGAAAACTGACCCTGTCTTCTGCACACACAAAAAAAAGCTCAAGAAGAACACAAAAAAAGCTCCAACAAAATGGACTCTTTACAAAAGCGCATCGAAAATTTGCAGTCCGAGAACGCTCGACTACTAAAACAATCAGCTGACAACAAACTAGCTTGGGCTTTAGTCTGCCGTCTACCAGCCCCAAACTCTGAAACTGGAGTAGTTTGGAATCTTCAACTATTGAAATTCACATCGGACACGAAATTACATTATCGTTCCATGGTAAAATCTCCCAGTATGTCTCACCTCCTTAAAACTGGATTTTGCCCACGCCTGAAACGCATGAAGTGCTCAAACTCACCAAGGAGATTCTCTACCCCATTTTCACGACCAATCTCAATGCCTTGTGGAGACCCCGATCTCCTTCCTTCACCATCACAAACAAGCTGCAGGGTAGTTTCACTCTGAAATGACCAGGGATCGTCAACTAACCTCTAACTGGGAAAAAGCTACCAAGTCCTGCCCTGCTGGTCTCTATGGTTACTCTATACGGCAATTCGATAACCAGTCGAATTTCCAACCCCCAAATCCGGAAATACAACGTCTCACAAACTTCCAAACCTTGGATTTAACCATGCTCAAGCTGCTGGCTAAAGGCAAAAGGGTTCTGCTACGGCTTCCACTCCGTGAAAATCAGCCACCCCCTATTGACAACATCTAACGAAGATCTTCTTTCAAAAAGTAGAACACCTAAGCTGCCGAAGAAAAGACCATTCTGCAACTCCCAACCTTTCAACACGCAAAAAAAAATTCCCAGTCACAAGGACCCCAGCAACTTCCCCTCCCCCTCCCCTCTTTTCTCAGTTCCATCACAGATGAGGTGAGAGGGGAGGAAGCATTTTTCGGAACTTTCTTTTCTTTTCTTCGCCAAATTGTCAAGCCAACACATGGAATCCGAAAAATTAGTGAAGAAAAACTTTACAATGTGACAACAATCATCCCGAAATGAACCAACATCATTAACCAATCAACTGCAATGAACAAAAATCAAGAAGATTCAAGGCAGGAGCCTGAACTCCACTTCTAAAAAAAAAAACCAAATTTTTCCTAAAAACACATATGAACCCATTTAAATGAAGTGAACCAATTTGCGAAACTCCACAGGAACACCTCTCAACCTAGACCAACAACCTGAAACTTCAACAGCATCCACTCACGAGGTTCAGTAAAATTCTTTTTTTTTTTGACAGTCTCACATCTTTCCCCATAGCAACAACATCAAAAGAGTAAAAAACCACAAAAGTTATTTAATAAAAATTAATAAGTATGTGGGTAACCCTATGACAAAAACAGCTTTGCTGCAGACAATTTGTTTGCTGACAATTGGTGTCGTAGACAGTTGCAGAAAGTTCTGCTTTTGGGCCTGTGGGACAGGGAAAACCTCACGCAGAGACGTCAGGAAGGATAACATTTAGAGGGGTGTAAACCAGAAATTTACCGACATAATTTTTCATCCAGCCAAAAAATAATGTAATTTTTACGACTGATTTGTCGACTGACCAAAAATTACGTAATTTTGACGACTAATTTGCCAACTGCCCAAACATTAGAGGGGTGTGACACCCCCCCCCCAACCCCTCTGTAAAAACGTCCCTGACTGCACGTCCCTGCCCCTGGTGAGGGTGTCAGCCGTCTCATTGCTGTGGACCCCTCAATGGCAGCGGACCCACCATGTCTTTACTACGATGCCTAACAATTTTTGGTGCACGCACTGTGGATTTCGAACTTTCATCTAAATAGTTGATTGTTGACGGGTAAAATGAAAGAATCTTTGGTTCAGCTAATAAACGCATTTAGTTTTATAAACCAAACTAAGCTACGTTGTTCGAAATTGGCAGCTAGAAACGATAGAATGGCATCTTTATTTTGTAGATGCGAGCTTTCAGAGCTGAGCTGAATTGTTTCAAAGTGGGCAGCAACAATTTCTGCATGCCCGCACATTCATTCCTTTGTAAATGAAAAAAAAAATTTCTTACAACTATTTGGCGGTGCACGTCGCGAAATGTTGCCATTATCGGCGGGCCAAAGGTTGGACTTCATTGCACTAAGTTCTACCTAATTAACTGAACAAAAAACGGCTTCGCTGTTTAGAAAAAAAAGGATTATAGCTCGTATCCCCATACTCACAGCCGTCAAGGAACACGAATATAACGGATTAGAGTTCACTCGAACGCAACGAACTATAATTTGAACTCCAATTCCAGGGAACAAGGATTCGTTTTGCTCAATGGTTATCCCAAAAAGTGAACACGGTGTGATTTGAAATGTTTAATATTAGTGCGTGTGCATGCACATGATTTGTGTGCTTGCGTGTTTATGGTTTTTGTTTTAGTTCTAGTTCGTGTGAGGAATTACGCGTCACTCTGTTTTGTATTTTTAATCTTTGAATTTTGTATGCGTTTTTCTGTTTATGGCCTCTGTTTTGCATGTGTTTGTGGGTTTATGTTTTCGTTATCTTTCATGTACGTGTATACGTTTTATTTTTGTGTGTGTGAAATCTCCATTCGTTTTGTTTGTTTCATTAGTGATGTACATGTATGCGTGTGCATGGAGGCTGGCATGTCACAATCCTTGTTCCCTGGAATTGCAGTTCAAATTATAGTTCGCTGCGTTCGAGTGAACTCTAATCCGTTTTTATTCGTGTACCTTGACAGCTGTGAGTATGGGGATACGAGCTCTAATCCTTTTTTCTCTTCTTTTTTATTGTAACTGCTACGGTCTGGTCTATCATTTATACGGTATTTACACTGTCCACCCAATTTTGTTTGCAAAAAAACTAAGCATTAGAAATGCATAATTAGGTTGTGTTCCGCCCAAGCTTCGTCCCATGTCTATTTTTGTATGGCAATGCACTAGCGTGTGTCTTGATGTAGCATGTGTCATCTTGATGGGCAGTTGCTTTTGCATTGTTGCCGGCAGATGCAATATCGTGGCAAACAATCGCGGAAACAAATCAACTGGCTTCCCGAAGCCCGCATTGAAGAACTATATAAGTTATTCAGTCGTGTCGGCCGCCCAATTTTGAGAGGCCTCAAAATTAAGAACATTGCACCCTACGATTTAAATCTAAAAGATTTAAGAGAAAATCGGGACCGTTTCACTTTGGGTCTCAACAACGAGTTAACAGTTTATTTCAGGATGAACAAGATACGACGACAATGTTACTTTCCCCGTGCCCAAGCATCGTTGCATCTTGTTCGAGTGATCTCTTACCCGATCTTGTGCGCCTCACGTCTTTATTGCACCATTGTTACATGTAACATTTTCATATTGTTAGTCGCTCCTCCGCCTCCCCATTTTGTGCTCCACTGTGCAATTCTTGCTAGAGCTCGAGCACAGATTATGCGTTGGACAGAGCTTGGGACAGAGTCGGGCATGTCGCTTGCGGAGCTTCTTCAGGCGAGGGGCAGAATATGGAAAGCGCTTACGAGGAGTTGCGGCGTTTGTGAAGGCGGCAGGCCTTCGCCTATGACACCAGGGTGCCCTCTATGTCTCAAACTGTTTAGGTGTGACGTGTTTGAGTTCTGACTGCGTACATGCACCAAAACCACGGCAGGAACATGAACTAGTATTCTATAAAGTGAGTGTGGAAGTTGGATCGTTGTTTAGGAATTGTGGACACAGTGTAGTTGTGCGTGGCAGTCTATTGAAAGTGAGTTTGTGTTTGTGTTGGGCCCCAATAAAAGCTCATTCAAGCCTCACTCATGGTGTGCTACAGTGAGGGTTAGAGTTGAACTGGACATTCGGTGTTGGACAAATATATTGGCGAAAAGGCACTGGCTTATAGGGTATTCATGCATATTGATGTCCATTGAAAGTTGAGATATATGTATTAGGATTTAGGGTGGGCGCATAGCGTAAGGCTAAGGCCCCAATAAAAGCTCATTTAAGCCTCCGCCTCCGGTCCAGTTTTTGAAAATTCTCGTGCCCAAACGAACTCTAATAAGCACTACCTGCCGGCCGTCCTAATGAAGTGAGTATATTGCTCTAAATGCACAAACACGTATTTATTTATTTCTAGCGAAGCAAAGCGAACGAAAATAACGAGTAGCGTTCGTTTGCCAGTGTGCGCAAAAATACTCAAACCGGGTGCACACCTTCCGCGACTGAGGGAGAAAACTGTCCCAATGTAGCAAGCAGTGCATCAAACACAAAGAATTGAAAGAAATTCACCGTTTGTTAGCCAGTCTGTGCAAAATAAACAGACGGGATACAGGCCTTCTGCGACAACCACATTAGAGAGCAAACCGCCCCAGTGTTGCAAGCAGATCAAACACCACCCGTGCTTCCATTTAGCAAATTATTAATTTTCACCATAGCACAGCAATAGGCAACAGCTCATTAAAATCCTTGCAGTCCGTCTTGTCGGTAGGTTACGATTAGACGATTAAAACGCAAATTGGTTTTTGCGCACGGTAGGGCTTATTTGCATGGCCACGCATCACTAATGAAATAACTATAATAATGAGATCCACAGGGAAAGAATGTACGATCGTTATTTCCACGTTTTATGGTTTTACAAAACAAATGATGTTTCGCAATTTAATGGATTAAGTTCCTTCTGCACTAATGATTATTTACTTGTCAGTGTTCATCCACAGGGCAGAAGAGCTGGATTCGTTAATATCCTGGTGGAGTTCATTTGTTTAGATTTTAAAGAATGATCTAATCGGCTTTCGTCCTAACGAGCACGTATCCTTTTTTAAATTCACAATATTTAATGCCATTAAAATATGAATTCCATTAAATTCCATTCCATACGAATTCCATTAAAAACTGGATACTGCATAATAAATAGCTTGGTTGCTTATTATCAAACAGTGACAAAATGATAATCTATCTTGTTCTTCACAAAATTTTACTTACACGAAATTTAATGCCTTTGTTAGGCTTTAAAAGGCAAACATTTAACAAAGACAAGCAGTGGTAGCATAAGACCAATTGATTTCTTAGCGTTTTGAAAACTGGCAATACAGATGGAAAAACGTGTACTGTTAAATATTGTTTAGAATACTTGGTCGTCACTACGTCAATGCCAATTCTCTTTTAAGAATAGTTAGTTATACACATGATGGTTTCCCTTTCCCAAACGGGAATACCCGTTTAGCAGAATCCCGTTTCGCAAAGTAGAATCAAAATATTCTTCAAAAATTTACCATTGCAGAAGTTAAAGAGGCATGCCTAATTGGAAGTAATTTGTGATTAGTTGCGATTTCTGATGTTATGTGTTTAGCGGCAGCGAGCACGGCAGCACGAGCGAGGCACGTAATTTGAAACAAAATTAATTTTTCTGCAAACCGAGATGATGCAAAACGGGCGTTTGTCTATAAATGTCTGACCATTATCAGAATGTTCGTGTTTAAATGTGTTAAATGTTTCGTGTGCCTAAAATTTCGTGAACGGTATTTGGCGAAACGGGATTGGCCCCTGAAGCAAAGGCTGTTAATCTGCTTTCTTTTTGGCGAAAAGGGACGTAACCGGCTCCGCACCGTTAGATTTAACACGTAAAAAATAAAGCGTGCGGTACCGAATCATTTTGTGTGAACGATTTGAAAAGTGGTCAAGCTGGCACGGAAAATTGCAACCCTGTTAGGTGCAGCATGGTAAAATTAATACATGTTAAATGAAATTGCACGGTTCAGTACAGCATGGCACGACGCACTTTATTTATTGCTTGTGAATTTGGCGTAACTTTGGATCCATCATGAGTTGTAATAATAATGTAACAGTTTAAATGTGTTTAACGCACGGTGGTGACGTCACGCTAATACATCCCCATGCTAAAAATGTAGTCGTTATATGCGGCTAATCTGAAAACCCACACTTTTTTTGATAACCTAACACTTTTTCCGGGGTCTACACAACCCCTGCTCCAACACGTGACATATAATGACCGACTTTGCAAAACTACCGTACACAACTCAAATTCAACCAGCACACCCCATTGCAACCAACATAAATAGGCACATTTGCAACCTGCGACATTTATCGTACTAACACGAAAAAAAAAACCTCGTGTAGGCTACTATGCTAGGCCCCCACCCATGGAGGAATGGCCCAACCCGGCAACCTTTCGTTCCGATAGTACGAAAACTAGGCTACTGACACTTGTAAATACACCTAAATACACTTAGAAACCTATGAGACTCAAGCGAATAGCACATTTGCAACCTGCGTCATTTTCCGCAGTAACACAAGTACCCAATCTCATTGTCAAAGTGCCAATCTTTCCACATCGGAAACCAAATTTTACCTTTCGCCTACTCAATTGAAAACCATGTTCTCCCGGATGTGCACGTGATTCAGGATCTTGGCATTTGGTTTACGTCAAATTTGAAATCGACTCTCCATTGCGGGAAGATTACTGGTGCCGCATTTAAGCGTTTGGCTATTGTAAATCGCTGCTTTACTTCTGTAAATTTGACTACAAAAGTCTGGGCGTTTAGAATCTTTGTCCGCCCGCTTCTTGAATACGCAACCCCAGTGTGGTCGCCATACCTCTTAAAGGATGTTGATCTTGTGGAGTCGGTGCAGCGGCGTTTTTTCTAAGTATCTCCATGGCCTCCGTGATTTGCCCTACAATTCACGACTCAAACGCGTGGGGATGGAATCAATGGAACTGCGTCATTTGAAATTCGATTTAATACTAACTTATAGGATTCTCCACACAGCATTAAATGTTGACTTGCCTTTTTTCGACTTGAGCAGAGTTACATCTACTCGGGGGCATTCACTTAAACTCTCCATTGAAGGAGCAAACTTAGATTGCCGAAAAAACTTCTTCATGGTTAGGGTTGCTCCAGCTTGGAACTCCCTGCCTGAGACCGCGGTTACAGCATGTTCTCTTGCAGCCTTTAAGAAGATCCTCAACGCATGCCCTCTTGGGAGATTCCTAAAGAGACCGGAATTCGTTGAATGAATCGTGCCTAGGTTGACCCTGTTCTTGGCGGGCTTGACTTCGATTTTTATTTAATTTCTCATCCTTTTTTATTTGCTTTTATGAATTTCTAACAGTTAGCATATGGTTGGTGTTAGTGGGTTTTGCCTCTTCCAAATTCCTAACCACATTTGTGGTTGAAAATTATTATTATTAAGTTTCCGTTCAGAAATTTAGACAAGTCGCATGTAAAAATTCTTAAATTCATTTTGATTCACAAATAAAATTTACAAACAAAAATCTAAAAAATATTAGCATGAAATTTGGTTAGCTTCACGTCACACCTTAGCATTAAAACACATATACGTGAAGCATACCCGGTAAACCTGAAATAATTGATCGTTGCTCAAAACGTAACAGTCCAAATATCTCGGGGTCTCAAAATCACACTCGCGATAAAGCACTCGTGCAATTTCGCCTCTCCTCGATATTTGGACTGTTCCATTTCTCGCAGACGATCACTACGGAGTGGTGTTCACTCCGTAGTGCTCACTTGGTGCTCACTCCATAAGCCACCCCCCCCCCCCCTCAGTTGGGGATACAAAGGTTTTCATTTGTGGCGTTGGGGTGGGGATGTAAGCATGACATCCGATAGGTTTTAATGAACTCATTTTACCGCGTCATGTTTCTTTACTTTGAGTGACCAATTCTAGTATGTATATTAGGGGCCCGTTCAAGTATTACGTCATCAAGAAATTGGCCATTTTTAACCCTCCCTCCCCCCTCATCATCGATCGTCATCAATTGCTCAACCCCCTTCCAGTATTACATCATTTGTAATTTGACCCCCCCCCCCCCCAACAGGGGGTGTTTTCCCTGTATTTCCTTTTTTTTTATTTGCATTTTTCCATACTTTTACTGGGATAACAGTGCTTATATGTTCAAGTGGCAACCCCATATCCCCCCATCGCCATCAATCGTCACTAGCTGGCGAACTCCCCTCCCCCCTTCCTCATGACGTAATAATAGTCTAGGAACTAGCTTGAAGCACGTATGCACTTTTACGTACCCTCAGTTTGACTGCTAGGCATTATTACACCAACAGGAGTGTTAAACACAATTGGTCACGTGGTCCAAATCATGGTCGTTTGGCGGCCATATTGGACGCCATATTGGACGCCATATTGGGAACTATGCCCAATGGTATCTCCCTTACCGGTGGTCCGATTTTAACTTTCTTATAGTCCATTTTAATCGCCGTTAAATACCCTACAACTTTTGCGGTATGAGTTTTTTGATACTCCCATTAGTTTTTGAGAAAAAGCATGATTTTAATGAGTATTACCTGAAAAACGCCATTTCTTGAGTAAATTCCTTATATAAAAGTGCAAGAAAGATGCTATTAGAAACAGATCTGTACGGGAAAATGGTTGTTGATTAAATAAACTAGCTTAGCCAACCGTGTTCCGTAATAAATTCATATTTTCCAATAGTATCAGATGGTTATTGGAGGAAAGCTCCGTTTATGAATGCACTGAAATGCGATCTTTATAATCGCATCACGCAATAACCACTGCATCAATTATAACCAGATTTTGTACATTGATAGCGTTGCACCTAGAGATGGTTTGTAAAAAAAAAAATCCGGAATCGGGCATGTCGTTGAGGAATAATGAAGGTGACAAAATGGGGCAAAAAATGGGCCAAAAGCCAAGAACCAAGATGCCAAACAACAACAAGGTCATAGTTTATTCTTGACGTCATAGTGTGTTCATGCAAAGTTTGTTTTGGCAGGTCAAAGTTTCTTTCTCTTTTTATTAGTTTTCCCGATCAAACTATGACGTCATGAGCAGTTTTCATATAGATTGGTAATAAACCAAATTGAAGGCATTGTCACTTCTCGTCGGCCAATTTTGATGTTTGAATACACCATTTTGAAGTTTTTTCACCAGCTTTCCAGTGGTCTTAACCCCAAGCACGTACAAGACAAAATGATAATTTCACTAGGGATTTTTGTGTTTTAAAATGATAGTAGCATGTGCAATATTTATTTTAAACCAATATGTTTTTAATAAGTATGAGCCTATGTTGCATCAACAACGTTGTTTTTATGATACTATCTAGCTAAGTAGCTAACTACATTACTGTATGGCCTTTCTCTGGTTGAATGATATCACTGCTTTCAAAAGCCGACCCTTTTTGGAAACTTGGTGACTTCCTTATGTCAGTTTTAGTTTTGGCAGGATTACAACTACATCACATGCTCATTTCACAGAATGTTTGAGTATCTGAATTTGAAAATAAATGTTTTAAAGAAGGAAGGGATTAACCCAGCCAAACAGCAGTGAAAGCGGAGCCCGTTCCGATGTCGACAGCGGAAATGATGGTTTGTTGATTTTTTTTTTTATGTTGGTTTGTTTATTGGTTTGACTTGATGCATCACGTAATAACGACTACATCAATTATTAACACCAGATTTTGATAGCGGTACACCAACAGGTGGTTTGTAAAAAAAAAAGAAGTTAAATAGGACCTGTTGTTGAGGAACAACGCCGTCCAGCGCCACGAAAGCAAATGCACAAAGAAACAAGATGAAAAGAGCAACCAAAAAGATGAGCCACAATGCTGTCGCCAATCCACTCGCAATGCATTCTCAAACACCTGCCTGTACCTGGTGTATCGGCGTTTGTTTGTTTGTTTGCTTGTTCGTTTGTTGATTTATTTGTTCGTTTGTTAGTTTGTTAGTTTGTTGGTTGGTATATTCGTTTTTTTTATTTGTTTGTGTATTGATTTGTTTGTTAATTTGTATGTTGGTTGGTTTTTATGTTTGTTGGTTTGTTTGTTGGTATGTTTGTTTGTTTATTGGCTTGCTTGTTGGTTTGTCGATTTGTTTGTTTGTTTGGCGGTTTTTTTGTTTTGTTGTTGGTTTCTTGGTTAGCTTGTTCGCTTCGCTCCATTTTGTCGACAGTGTAAGTGATCACGCCCTAGTTTATAGGTGGATTTGAACTTAACCTTACTGTATCAAATCTGTTAAAGAAGCAGGTGACAGGATGCTAGCCCATACTTTTCACACATCAATTACTTCAAACGTGAGTGGAGCTGTGATTTATTTTACTGACAGGTACGTCTTTGTTAATGCATTGTACCATCACCATGATAAGTGGAATAAAGGAGCATCCAAACCTAAGGATTTTCCTCGGCCCTGTTATTGCCAGAAATTCGTTGGAGAAGATGTAAGGGTTTATATGGTTGACAATTATGTGCTGTGATTTTTAAATTTAAAAAACGGGATTTGGAGCAGTAAGGTTAAGTGCAAATCCCCCATAAATAACCTTCTGATACTATTGGAAAAGATGTCTTTATTACGGAACATGGTTGGCTAAGCTAGTTTATTTAATCAACAACAATTTTCCCGTACAGATCTGTTTCTAATAGCATCTTTCTTGCACTTTTATACGGAATTTACTCAAGAAACGACGTTTTTCACGTAATACTCATTGAAATCTTGCTTTTTCTAAAAAACTAATGGGATTATCAAAAAACGTCATACCGCAAAAGTTGTAGGGCATTTAACGTCGATTAAAATGGACTATAAGAAAGTTAAAATCGGACCACCTGAAAGGACCACCATTGTGCATAGCTCCCAATATGGCGTCCAATATGGCCGCCAATCGACCATGATTTGGACCACGTGACCAATTGTGTTTAACACTCCTGTAGATGTGTAATAATGCCCAGCAGTCAAACTGAGGGTACGTAAAAGTGCGTGCATTGAGCTAGCTCCTGTACTGTAGTTGAACGTCCCCTATGAAAGAACCTGCTTCTAAGTCACCCATGCTTGATCCCGTTTTAAATGAACCTCTAGTTTTTATCGGTTCAGGTCATTTTTGAATTCATGTAGAGTTTTGATAACTGCAGGTTCGGTTTAGATACGACTGGGAATTTTTTTTGTTTTATTTTTTCCTTGTGCTTTCGGTTAACGGCTGGTTCGATTCCCTTCTGCTGACGGCATTCGATTTAATACATTCTTG
The DNA here is from genome assembly GCA_023313725.1 of Lithobius niger. Lineage (NCBI taxonomy): Eukaryota > Metazoa > Arthropoda > Chilopoda > Lithobiomorpha > Lithobiidae > Lithobius > Lithobius niger. The sequence goes on along the minus strand of JAHWFP010041750.1, from coordinate 18,800 downwards.
TTTAAGTCTGTCTGCTCTGGGCATACATTCTCGCACCATAAGCTTATACGTAAAGGAACTTATATACTTATTATCATCACTCGAAAAACTTACTTTCCCCCAAACTTTTGTACGAAATAATTGTAATTTTTTGAACTGCATCCCTCCCGTCCAACTTCTTTAATTAAAATTAGAGCAAAACTATAATTAAATCTTTCATTCGCGCGCATGCTGTCGTCTGTGTAAAATAACGAAGCGTTCGGCATCATTATAGCAACTAGAAAAAAAAAATTGCGTCGAACATTTAAATTCCGTCGGAAAGCCTTTTCGACCGGGAGCGTTCAGTTTAATTTGCAGGAAACAGCTTTGTGAACAGAAGATGGAATTGTTCGAATTAAAGAGGATTTAGTTTCTCGAGAACACTTCGACTGCAGAAGAATACTTCAAAATTTTTCAGAAGCTGGCAAAAGACTTCCATTTTCATTAAGGGTAAAAAAAAAAAAATCCGCATTTCTTCTTCGAAGGAAGTATTTCGGACTACAGGGATTTGAATCGGAGACATCCTTTTTGAGTGCGGCGCCCCTCCCGAAAAATGAACTGTTGGAGAAGTTGCGTCGTGCCC
>JAHWFP010041750.1:0-18189 GCA_023313725.1 Lithobius niger | reverse complement strand
ATTTAAACCAACGTTATAAACCTAAAAATTTTGATGGACAATACCTTGAAAAAGATAAGAATATCTGCCAGGCTGTAGGAACCATATCCTCTAATTTTTCGGATGTACGACGTCTCTGTTCGGGAAGACCACCAGTTTCACTACACAGTTAAAAATTTCCTTAAAAAAGCGATACCAAGAACTGGTAATTTATGTCCAGTTTTTTTTTTTAAACCGTGAAAATGTAGGCGGAATTCCAATTGGAAAATTAGGCTTTATATTTATATTTGAGTAGGCTCGTCAAAATGCCATCGTCAGTATGCACCGCGACAAAATACCATCACCCCCCTACAAAAATCCAACACATCAAACTACCACCTTTTTTTAATTGCTTATGCATATAATGGGGGGGGGGGGCTGCTTAGTGTGGTGCCCCCTCCCCCGCAAGTATTTAAAACAAAATAGGTATTTAAAGCAGTTATTGAAATACAGTCGGGGAGAAAAAGGGGCTTGCGTCGTGGGCTATTGTTAAATGACGTCACGTCCCACTCCAGTCGTTTATTTGAACGGGTCATGCCTATCACCTTTAGCGTCTGGCCAAAAGCGACTGAAATATTAGTCGATTTTTCATGAATTCGATTAGAAGACGTGCTAGCAAATTGTAGACGTTGTTATTGAAATGTTTATGGTTAAATCGTTTGCATATGAAGGGTTAGGTCCTTGACTAAAAATTGTTGCCAATTATGTTTCTGAATGAAAAAAAGGTTGACCGGAACTGGCCCAGCTTATTTCAGGTTTTGACAACATGCACGGAAAACGGAATTCTATCTGTTGTTGGGCTATTGGCAAACCACTGAAAAAAAGTGGTAGCTACTTTACGGTTTGCCAGGAAGGCTATCCTAAGATTCTACGCGTATTGGCAATTCGGATAATTATGTGGCTCCTGCTAATCAGGTAATTATTGTATAATCGATTATTTAGTGTAACAGTTTGTTGTAGATCAATTCGACAAACGTGTGAGCAACGGGATAGTGCATACTAGGTGCGTAGCTAACGGAATAAAGGCAGAATTATAAGTTCATTCCACGATCACTTTCGATAGTAAAATAAACAATAGAGGGAACAAGTTTACTTTACGCGGCTTATGGGAAGAATAATGGCTCCTCACCGATTGATCTCTCGTTGAATGACGTAAAATGATGAAGTAAACAATATTTTCCCATAACATTTTTGGGGCAAAGGCTTCGTTTGGCCGTCAGAAATTAATGAATTAATTAACTCTTTGGGCTGACGGACGAGAGGCCGTTTTCTTCCCATGTTCCCAACTGATATTTTTTTCCGTAAACAGTTCAAATAGGTGGGTTGTTATTCTCGGCTAGGTTAGGTTAGAAACCGGCTTCAGCCCTTCACTTGAGGTAATAAACTGGTTGGGATTTGGCGTTTCAATTGCCGGACTTTCGCCCAGTTTCATGCTTTCCGGCGCGGTGCTAACTTTGGACCTTCACCACGGCCAAACGGTGCGTTTTCCCCCAAAATGGAAGAGGAAAACATTACTCAGCAGGTAATTTTTAGTCCATTAAAAAAAAAAAAAAATCGGACGAGAGCCCGTTTTCTTCCCATGTTCCCTTTATGCACATGGCCCGCAATTCGAAAAAAGAGGAAAAATACCTACCTTTAATTTTCACAGAAGGAACTACAAATTTATCCTAAATTGCGGAAACTCATCATTTAACATAACCTAACCAATTAACTGCCCCAGTATGAAATGCCAAACCTCAACCACTTAACTCAGTATGAAATGCCAAACCCCAAACTTACCTAACCTAACCTAACTGACAATTACAACAAAACCACACAACACCACACGAAACTGACAATAACAACCCGCCTATCGGAACTGTTTACGAAAAAAAATTTAAGGTGCCCTGCCGGCCCTGCGAGCGAACGCAAACACCGTATAGATGTACGGAGTGTGGGGCTACAAATCTACCGTTTTAAGTCGTTTTAACACATTTCCGCGCTCTAAAACCAACTGTCTCTGTATTTAGAAAAGTGTTGGAACCATTTGGAATCAATATCGTAAGGATATCGAGTATGAGCCTAATGTAAACTTTAGCCCAATAAACTTTAGCCCAAAAGAGAGCTTTGTCTTTGGTCTATGAAAATAATAATGTTCCGATTTTTTGCATAAACAGTTTATGTATTTCTTATGAAATTCTTGTTTTAGACTGCACTTCGGTAGTCATGCTCCCGGCTGAGGCCATGGCACCAGAAGATAGTAATTACATTATCTTCTGGTTACAAATTATTACGCTATTAGTAAGCTTGGTTACAAATTTAGCAATTAATACGACTTAATATAAAATGTATTATTGGAAAATCCATCCTGTGTTCAATTTGAGCCCGAATGCGTTCCGTGACATCTTTTTTATGCACTTACCCACTAACGCACTTCCGTTCAACCCTACTAAAGCTGGACCGTATCAAGAACGAACGGGAGAAACCAACTCTTACCCACATTAGGGTGGGGGAGGTAGAAAGCTGGTGAGGAAAAAAGCGTAGTTCTACTCCCATTACCATACTGGCTTTCCATACTCTCTCCCTAATTGTGGGCTTAGTATTAGACTCCATCGTTCGTTTTTATAATGGCCCAGCTCTAACTTTATTGAGCACAGCAAAGCATGGCTGGTTTGAGTGTAATCTGTAGCGAAAGAGAATAAAAACAGATCACCTGCAATTTTCTGCCAGGTCTTCATTGCCACTGCACAGATTTACCAGCATGCCTGTCTCGCTCGCGCTACCGTGCTCGCTGTGGCTATGCACATAACACCAGAAACCATTATTAATTTGTTATTAATTTGTTGTTTGTGCGTAGGAATGCTTCTTTAATTGGAGAGTAATAATTTTGGACGCATTTCTTTTAAGAACAGATATGTCTGTAAAAAAGTGGCATTTTGACAGGGACGGGTGGTATTTTATCGTAGTGGCCTTCTCACGGTGACATTATGTTGGGACCATGGTGGTATTTTGATGGGTGGCATTCGACGTATGAAGCCATATACTACATATACATATGTTATCATCTATAATCGTACGATGTATCCAAAGATTATGGTTAAAGAACTGAAAATAAATAACCAGTTCTTTGTACCGTAGTATCACGGAAATTTTTCTCCCTGTTCTGCTCTCTACAAAGGAGGGCTAACGGCACCTTTTCACCTCTTCAACTCCTAGATGCAGCACCGTAAATCTTCGAGCAATATAAAAGAAAATCGCGGTAAATTAAAAATGGAACAACACTAAATTAACAACGTAGCTTAGTTTGGTTTAAATCGCGTTTAGCTGAAACACGGATTCTTTTCTTTTATACCCTTCAACAATCAACTTTGTAGCAAAGCTATTTTCCGGTTTATGCCTCTCAGTCCTCTTTTCACAATGTAACGATGCAGGAGCGTAACAATTAAACAAGAACGCACAGTGCAACCGCCATTGCAGTGCTGACAGCCGATCTCTTGCATCAAAATGGCGGATTGGCTCTCAGCACTAAAATGGCGGATGCATTCATGAATATTATACACCGGCTATAGATAATTTTGTAAAAACGTTACGAAAGATTTTTTTTATTTAAGTGTAAGCAACCACAGCAAATTAACGAATTTGCTGGCAATTACACTGGCAATCGGAATGGTATTAATGGCACAAACCAAAATAAATATAATAAAAAATATATAGTAATTATTTTTTTATTTAAATATCATGAACCACAGTAAATTAACAAGTGCATTATGCGTTTTAACACTTTAAAATTGCTAGTTTGCTAATTAAATCATTTTATAAGCTGTTTAAAATTGAAAATAACGTTGCAACCTTCATTAAAATTAATCGTTCCACCAGAAAATATGTGTCTTAACTGTTCTTTATTACTACCATCGTCTCTGTTAGCAGCATCTTCTGCTGCTTCACCTGATTGGACAATATTGTCCGTATTGTCTTCATCATGGTTACTCGATAAGTCAAATAGATCCTCTAACTCTATAACTTGTTATGCCATAACAAAAAAGGAACAAGAAATACGGCTTCCCTGCAATAATCACCGAGCGCGAGCACACACATTCACCGAGCGAGCGCGACCAAAGGCAGACAACAATACTCGTCGGACTGAGAGGCAAAAACCGGGCAATACGTAGGATATCACCCGCTTTCCTCGTGCTGAGATCCAAACAATGCTGAGATCCTAACAATGCTGAGATCCAAACAATGCTGAGATCCTAACAATGCATTGTTAGGTCTCAGTACTCGGCAAACGGGTAATATCCTATGCACATAACACGTGCACGAAGAATGGATCGGGATATGTATCTGGATCTGGTTTTGCAGGAGTACGGGACGACTCGGGTAACTTCCGGATCGTGTGTTTTTGGGTAATGCGTCACTGCTTGCTTGCCTTGCTTCCAGGGTTCGACCAGGATTGTTCGGGTGATGCTCGGTTGGTTAATGGCTGTCTGGTTCGTAGTTTTAAGTAGTGTACGTTTAGTTTTAGAGTGTAGTTTTAGAGTGAGCGAATGGTGTAAGGACCTTTAGGCTCAATAACCATAAACATAAACATAACATGGATCTGGAGTTTGTTGAGTGGCATTGTTCCCTAACTACAATGGTTAAAACAATGTAAAACAATCAAAATCAATGTAAACAATGATCGTTTAGGGTCCCGTAACTCCGGAATGGCTCGACCAATTGAAAAAGTAATAGACCGTAACAATTAATATAAAAAGGCAGCGAAAAAAGCCAACAAATTAATTGAGCAAAAAACGGCTTCACTGTTTAGAAAAAAAACATTAGAGCTCGTATCCCCATACTCACAGCCGTGAAGGTGCACGAATAAAAACGGATTAGAGTTCACTCGAACACAACGAACTATAATTTGAACCCCAATTCACAAAACGTAAACCCACAAAAACACACAAAATAACGCCATAAACAGCAAAACGCTACAAAATTGAAAGATAAAAATGAAAACACAAAATGAACACGTAATTACTCAAACGAACTAGAAATACCACTTCAGACGACCTTCAAACACAAACATAGGCAAAAAAAAAATGCCTTAACTATAGGAGTCTGCTTGTTTCACAAATTATAAATGCACTTAAAATACACATATACCCACTCACACGAAACAGATATAATAATATGAAACAACAAACACAGAAAAATATTTAAAAAAGGTCTGTATAATACACAAATTATGCGTGCACGCCCAAACACCGAAACATTAAACTTTTCAAACATAAACTGGGCTTTCTTTCTGACATAACCATTGATAAGAAACAGTCCTTGTTCCCTTGTATTGGAGTTCAAATTATAGTTCGTTACGTTCGAGTGAACTCTAATCCGATTTTATTCGTGCACCGTCACGGATTTATTTATTCGTGCTGTGAGTATGGGGATACGACATTATTTTCTAAACGCCGAAACCGTTTTTTGCTCAGTTAATACAGTATACATATGTATACAGGATGATTCATAAAGTACTGAAAAATAGGCCTATAAGACGTAGGCCTATGAAATGCAGGCCTATAAAATGTAGGCCTAATAGACCTAATAAAATAATGATGTTCACGCGATTACTCCAAGATTTGTATAGCGCACCTTAGGTAATTTATTGTACCAGTGGAAACCCCGTCAATAAGTGAATGGGATTTTTCTCCCCCCCCCCCCCCCCCCCCCCCGGAAATAAAATGTGCTCAACAGGTATAGCACGGTCCCTACTGTACCATTCTACAAGCCTGGTGAGCTCATCTAATATCCTGCCTCATCAACTTTGTGTAACATTTTATCGTGAAACCAGGATTGAACCCGTAACCGAAAAGGTTTGAAATTCGTTGATACCTCCAACCGTATATTCATGTATTGCAGTGTATTTGGATTTCCAAACCGAAAGCCTTGCAAACCTCTAAACAATTTAGTCAAATTTAATGAATTTCCTGAACTCAGGGTTTGTACACGTAACTGAAACGTGGTGAAATGTGGTGATATTTTCAACCATAAGTATTCATGTATTGCATTGCATTTGGATTGCCAAACCGAAAGCCTTGCAAACATGTAAACAATTTAGTCAAATTTAATGAATATCCTGAACTCGGGGTAAGAAAACGTAACTAAAAAGGTTTGAAATGCGTTGATATTTTCAACCTTAGTGCATATATATGTACTAGTGCAATGTAGCTTGCTTAAAGCTAGCCTAATAAACAACGTAACTGCCTGATTGAACGCTTATACTGCTTGGATGTCGGAAATAAACATTAGATATTTCCTGGTTCGGAATGAAAGTAAGCCACATCCACCTTAATTCAATACTACATTTTCCAAGTGTCTGTCTTCTGCTACAATGCAATGGCGAAGCCTGTGATCAAGGTTTCGCCAAAATCCCTCAATCATATCCGGTGTAATTGTTTGACAGATCTCAAGAATACATTGCCTTAGCTCCTGAACGGCCCACGGGTGCTGTAGTGCTGCACCTAGCCTGTTCGTCAGATAGCCCCATAGGAAGAAATCAGGAGAGGTTAGATCAGGAATTCTGGGTGGCCATTCTACTCCTCCTCTTCTTCCTAATCCACCTGCCACCAAAAGTTTAATCCAATTACTCCTATACATTTGGAAGTTGACTCCTTCCATGCCACAAAGCAGGACTAGTTCAATCCTCTCCTCAATAGTGTACTTCGGGGGCATGTCTCACAAGCCTACACGTTCCAACCTAACGTTCAACTTCTGCGTTCAGAGAAGGTGGCGACGACGGAGTTGTAATACTACACGTACGAACTGGCAACACGCAGTTTGCGACAACACAATTACAAAACATCCCCATCGTAAAGTGCAGGTGGAGATCCGAACAAGTAATTCTATACTTTGTTCCACATTATGTTTTCAGAAAATTGACTGATGACGCCACATTTTCTTCCACTACGAGTGTAAAAAATCCGTACACATCCCATTCGTAAACTCTTGAGTGTACAAATGTGATATCCACATGTTTTTGCACTCTTAGTGCAAGGAAACGAGTCGAAATCCAGTCAGTTTTCTGAAAACATAATGTGGAACATACTATAGGGATGTCCACAGCAAGCCTTTATTAGATTGAACAAAGGTTTTTGTTTCATGTGCTAATAGAATTAGGCAACCCTATAGTATAGGCCTACATTTTATAGACCTAAAACTTATAGGCCTACATTCATAGGCCTATTTTTCAGTACTTTATGAATCACCTTGTATATATGTATATACAAGGTGATGCAAAAGTTTGGATAAGCTTACTGCCATTCCAAATCTACTTAGAGGAGAGTCACGAAAATGTACATACATATAGTATGGGTCGGGGAAAATGTAGTGATGCTAGTTTAAATGACCTTGGAATGGTCCTTCAAGGTCATCACTATACTAAATTTTGAACTACACGTCGTAAAACAGTGGTGTAAATCGGAACGTTGTAGAAAAATTGGAAAGTGGTTTCGTGAAGCATGCATACGTTCAGTTACATTTGGGGTTGAGGGGAAAAGAGCTGAAAATGTAGCCGGGGGGGGGGGGGATGCTTTTTTTTCTTGATTGGGGAGCGAAGGGGCAAGACAGATTAATGGCTTTAGACAATGTCTTTTTTTTTATTTAAAGCAAAGGGAATTATGTATGTTGGTTCGTTTTATTATCAGTCCTGTTAAGCATGTATTGGTGGAGGTAGGGCATTCATCCAAGCGGGGGTTGCATGTTCATGACATGCAGTAAACTTTCCCAACCTACCCCCCACTCCCATACGTAACTGACCGTATCCATGCTTCAGTGGAAACCAGTTTACAATTTTGAGGAAAATGCGCCACACGTTTCTGGATAGGTAAGAAAAAACCTCTCTCTGTATCCCGTACTGCTGCGATACTTTCGTTTGGTACGGCGTCTTCTCTGCTGGACTTCATGAAGACATACAGTTAAGCTATTATGACTAACTTGTCTGAAGGATAACTCCTACCCTAACGGTACGATTTTCATTCTGGTTTTTTTTTTTTGCCTTAGAATTGCTTACGGTTCTCTACAACTTTCCAATATTTAAACCATAATTGTACGACGTGTAGTTCAAAATGTAGTATCATGATGACTTTGAAGGACCATTCCAATGTCATTTAAATTAGCATCGCTACATGTCCCCGACCCATACTGTATGTATGTACATTTTAGGGGTTCTCCTCTAAGTCGATTTGGAAGCAGCATTCAGTCAACAAAAAGGTATACTGTTGACGCACTAAGTTATACCAATGAATTCACTACAAATGCATTAAATGAAGGGAAATATGTTGGATTACTGCTGATTGACTTGCAAAAGGCATTCGACACAGTCGATCACAGCATTCTGTTTGATAAACTCATAAATAATGGCTTTCGTGGAAAAATTTTCAATATTTTGCAAAGCTATTTAACTGATAGAACCTCAATTACTAAAACTGGCAAAGTAAAAAGTGATACTTGCAGCTGTGAGTCTGGTATCTCTCAAGGATCGGTATTGGGACCAATTTTATTTTTACTTTATATTAATGACCTCGCAAACGATATTAATTTAGTATTATTCGCTGATGATATCTGTTTATTAGCAAGTGATTTTAATTATTCCAAAATTATGCAGAAATTACAAAAGGAATTTGACAAGGTCCAAACTTGGTGTTACACAAATGAGGTATTCATTAGTGAGGAAAAAACTATACAGTTGGATATCAAATCTAGCCATAATCAAGTCAAAGAAAATATTTCCCTACACCTGTACAAAATTCCGTTTACTCAAATTGAATTTACAGACGTAAAAAAAAAGCTACATCTGCAAAATACTTAGGATATACATCGATGAAAACTGGAAATTTGAAGAACACATTAATATGCTATAAAAAATAAATAAAACAAATTGTGCCCAAAATCTATCATATCAGGTACATGTTGAATAATAAAAACAAACAGTTAATTTACGATGCTTTGGTGCAATCCAATGTTAGATATGGGATTAAAATTTATGGCAACTCAACAAAAACGTCGATGCTTAGCCTCCAAAAAACTCTTAATAGAATCATTATAAAACACTGTTTATTACAAATCTTAAAAATAATAAAAAAAACAAAAGAAATTATGAAGGAAAACAGTTTAATGAATGTTGAGGATCTTAAAGTCTACGTAACACTTCTAAAGTATTACTTTGCACTAAGAACGAAATATGATAAATTAAAACATAGTACAATTATCAGAAGAACAACTTTATCTACTCCACTCTGGAGAAACTTTTAAGGAAAAATGCGAAAAAATTACTATGCAAATCATATGTTCAACAACCTCCCGGATAACTTGAAAAATATCAAAACATTTAATGAATTAAAAAACAAACTGAAAATAAACTTCTTGTTAGCAGGAAATGTCTCCTCAAACTCATAATACATACATTATTACATATGTGTATTTTAACAAACCACTGCACTATGATGACACCATTACTTTTTCGGTGATGATAATCTTGTTTATGTGTTATTCCTATTCTTAATGTACTTATTGCGTTTTAATGTTACTTTTTCTTTATGTATAGAATTTTTACTTTAAAATGTAAACTGTTGCTAACACAAATAAGCATTTTCTGCTTCGTGTTATCTTTAAATGAAAAAAAAAGTTAATGAATGATGAATGCACACTCATCTATAGTTAGTCAGTATTTTTTTTTTATTTTACACCAGATTTTTTCTCTCTTTTTCCCCTATCGGCTTTTTTCCATCAGCTTTTTTCCCCATCAGCTTTTCCAGGCTTTTTTTTCCATGGCTTTTTTTCCCGCAGCTTTTCTCCCCTACATTTCGTGCGATTGACGTGCAGTTGGAAAGGCAGACATGCCAACAGGACACAATTGAAAATTCTGAATGCGTGGTGCATTGAAAATATCTAGACACACGCTAGTGTGTCGCCACCAAGTAGACGTTTTATTGTTGTTGGAGCTTAATTGTCAGAGCGTAATTGTTAGAGTGTTATTGTTGTCAGATGGCGGCTCACTAGCAGACCGTGTCTTTTAACTGAAACCAACTTATACGTGATTTCAGCATACTGGTGTAAATTCCCCATGCGGTAGAAATCTTTGCAAATCGTTTGAATCAGGTGTCTTCGGTCCAGTAACAAAGAAAACGTCAACACGAAAATGTGGGAACGTGTCCTTCATGGAGAAAAAGTGTCCTCAATAATGTTGATTTGTGTTACTGGTAACTAGTAACTAGTGACTAGTAACTAGTAACTAGTCCGCAGGCTCCCATGTTAATTCTCATCGGGTATAGCGACACGTCTACAGTTCAGTAGGGAAAGTTGCCAGATCTAAATTTCGGCAGACAGGTAAAGCGTCATATGGGGAAGTGCCTTTTTCTAAAATGGGGGTTGCAGCTAGAAGCACGTGGCCATGAAGTGGCTCGTAAGTGCAAAATTATTGTTGTAACCATTGTTTGTATGTCATTCAACAGTAGATTATAACATGCTTAAGTGTTGCACGCTTATCGTTTCAGTACTTATATTGTCAGAATGCACTGTTTTTGCAAATAGGTGGTTCACTAAGAGACAGAATATCTTTATCTTTTATTGCAAAGGTTTGGTCTTTTTTTTTTACGGTACACGAATTCAAACTGAATTATCTGCCCCACCACGATAAAAGGGACAATTTTTCTGGAAATAAGATTAGGAAACAAAATGCACATCGTCAGCACAGGTGGGAACGTGTTCTTTATGGAGAAAAAGTGTCCTCAATAACGTGACGCGGACATTTTATTTTATGTAGACTTACTGTTCTTGCAGTGTAGTGTAAGTGACGAGTAATTTTAAACAGCTAACGAGTTGATTAGTTTTAGTAATCTTCGTCTGCCACCAGAATATTAGAACTGTATGAACATTTACCATTCCGTGAGTTTGTAGTATGTGTTCATAATGATTAACGTTTACCACGGGAGAGCCAAGTGAAGGGGGATGCGCTGATGGAGTGAGCGAAGCGAACGAAAATCAGCGTTTGTTAGCCAGTGCGCTCAAAAATCGGATTAAATAGACTTAAGCATGCGAAACATGGGCATACAATACGCCAAACCATGTCCATTTGGCTGGTGCAACGGCTAATTGGGCAATAGCAAACGTAAGAATTATGAATTAGAAAATTTATAGACACTCCAGACAAAAAAGGTAGAGGTCACTATTAGACAGTGGAATTCTTTGTATTCACAGGCCTATGAAAGTTGTGATATCCACCCAAAACCAAAACTGGTATAAGAGCAGCTGCCAAGTTTCCAAGAAGGGTCGGCCTTTCAAAGTAGTAATATCATTCAACCAGGGAAAGTCCGCCAAGGTTAATCCTATTAGCCAAGTTAATCGCACGGAATAATACTTTGGACGTTAAATGAAAACTTGAAGATTGCTACCGCGCCATACGAATTAATTAGGTCCTTGCAATTACCATACTGTTACGCTTGTTATTAATTTATTTGGAATGACAATAGCAAATGTGAAATTTATGAATGAGAACATTCATACAATGAAATACCTCCACACAAAAAAGGTAGGGGTGACAATTACACCGTGGGATTTTTGGTCATTCACAGGCCTATGAAAGTCCTGATATCCACCCAAAACCAAAACTGGTAAGAGAAGCCGCCAAGTTTACAAAAAGGGTCGGCCTTTCAAAGTAGTGATATCATTCAACCAGGGAAAGGCCGCCAAGGTTAATCCTATTAGCCAAGTTAATCGCATCGAATAATACTTTGGACGTTAAATGAAAACTTGAAGATTGCTACCGCTAGTAGAAATCTTCTAGTTTTCATTTAACCTTCGAACTATTAGTAGGTGCGATTAACTTGGCTAATAGGATTAACCTTGGCGGCCTTTCCCTGGTTGAATGATATCACTACTTTGAAAGGCCGACCCTTTTTGTAAACTTGGCGGCTTCTCTTACCAGTTTTGGTTTTGGGTGGATATATATATAGTATATTGCACGTTATATTAAAAAAATCGTCTCCTAACTTTTGCTACTACAATGCGGCAAATGAGCGCTCATGCGAACATCTAAGAAGCAATCAGATAAGGAGTTATCATCTGACGGTAGTATTTTTGTTACAACAAAAAAAACCTGAAAATTTCGTTGTTTTTCAGTTTCCCGTCCCCTTCATTCTTTTTTCGTCAGGCTTCTACACTTTTTAAATCTACGAACAGTACTTTGCAGTAAATTTCGAGTAAGCAAGCTTAAGCTTAAAGTAATTAATTTATATCGATTACTTAACCATTTATCCACTTTTTTTTTTGTTTTGTTCGTTTTGTTTTATCAGTTTACCACGTTGAGCCCAAAATATGACGCGCAGAAATGGACGCTGCATTCCGGACACCCATCAGACACGTTATTGACGTTTCAAAATTGGACCTGACGCATATTTGGAAGTTTTGGACCACTAATGGACGTTCAAGGGAGGTCTAGTGCTGTGTGGAGAGATGGAAAATGGTTTTGGTGCTCTTTTATTAAGTCCACATGTGAAGTCAAAATTTTCGACATAATCTTTCTATACGTTAACAAAAAAAAAAAAAAGCTACAACTGAAAATACAGGATGTAAGAATCCCTCCAAAAAGCGTTAAAGGCTTAAAACCTTATATGCGAGGCGCAGTACTATAACAGTACTTTGGCAGTACTTTTGCTGCAGCATCTTTTAAAATATGTGTTAGTTCCTGCCCTTACGTATTTTTTTTACTTGTTTTTGCTGAGGTTTTTTTTAGCAATTTATTGTTTCTCTTTGAAGTTAAAACAGGCCGATTGGTCTTTCAGCCTTCGTTTGAGCAGTCGTCCCCTCGTGCTTCTGGCCGTATCTATGCGACAAACAGACGGAACAAAATTTTAAATATGCAAGTCAAGCCATCTTTAATTCATGATAATTCCCATCAGGTTCCTTTTCCGAATGCACGTTACTAGGTTTCCTTTTCAGAACTATTTGAAGTTGTAAGTAAATGTTGTTTTGGCTCCCATTAACGTAGAATGAAGCAGTATCTGAATTAAGGCACGTATATTATTATGTTATTTCCGTCACCATGCTTCATCCACTGATGTGTATATGCGACCTAGATTGCGTCGGCACGTGGCAGGGATTTCGGTCGCCATAAGATTTCAAATGTGGCGTTTCAATATTTATGCAAGACGCAGATACAATGACCGACCGCTTCTGTAGTTTTCTTGGCGTGGTGACGCCACTCAACACAATTTTCTAGCAAAAGTACGTACCACTTGCCCCACATAATAAGTGAGGTAAGCTCCGTAATCTCAATTGGAGCACCGTTTTGTGGTGTCTTTGAGTTTGTCCGAATTAAAAAATACAGAACAAACATAAAGGAGTGCGTTTCTATGAGGCGCCGTTTGGGACTTAATGCAAAGTCCATTCGTAAATATATTTCTCAAACTGGAAATATTTTTTTCCAAACCGTAAATATATTTCTCAAACTGTAAATATATTTTACCAAACCGCATGTATAAGTTTCATCCGTAAATATATTTTTTACCGTACATTTAATTTTTCATCCGTAACTATATTTTTTTACTGTAAATATATTTTTCAAACCGTAAATATAAATTGCCAGACCAATTATAATTTCATTCATAAAAATATTTTTCAAACTGTAAAAATAAATTTCCAAACCAACTGTACATCTAATTTTTATCCTTAAATATATTTTTTTGTTCAGTGCGGAACCTGTTTCGCACCAGACCATCATTGAGTGAGTAAACTTTAATAACGACGATCACGGACGGGTTATTAAAAGTGCAACCGGGATCCATTGTACAAACTCAACTCCTCGTGCCGGGACCCAAGTCCCAAATATTGGAGTCGCTACAGTAAAAAACTAACCAAGACTTAATAATGAGAATTGCGGCTGGAACCCATTCTTGAAATGCTCTAGTCTCGGTGCCGGGACCCAAGTCCTAAATATTAGAGTCCCGGCAGTGAAAAATAGGTAAGACTTACTACTGAGAATTGCAGCTGGGACTTGGCACAGGGACTAGAGCATTTAAAAAATGGTTCTTGGTTGCACTTTTCATAATTAGTACAGTAAGTCTTAACTATTTTTACTGCCGGGACTCTAGGATCGCTGCCACTGCAGCGTCCAAATTATCCACCGCAAGCACTTGAAACGTCCAGTCGTACCTACTGTATAATTTACTAACTCAATAAGTCTACCGCGCCCATTATAACGTTACCCTGCTTAGACCATTGGCTGGTCAAAGCGGGCCAAAGTCGCCAAGTGAAGGCATAGAGAGAGAAGGTAGCTTTCCGGTGTAGGAGTAAACTGGTTCCGCGCGGAACAAAAAAATATATTTAAGAATAAAAATTATATGTACGGTTGGTTTGGAAATTTATATTTACAGTTTGAAAAATATATTTATGGACGAAATTATAAGTAAGTAAGGTTGGTCTGGCAATTTTTATTTATAGTTTCAAAAATATATTTACGAATGAAAAATTAAATGTACGGTAAAAAAAATATAGTTACGGATGCAAAATTAAATTTACGGTTAAAATAAATATATTTACGGATATAAAGTTTAATGTACGGTAAAAAATATATTTACGGATGAAATTTATAGGTGCCGTTTGATAAAATATATTTACAGTTTGAAAAATATCTTTACGAGTGGACTGTGCATTAAGTCCCAAACGGCGCCTCATACGTTTCGACAACTGAGTGACAACAGTAAATTGTTGTAAATTATACGACGTATTGAAAATCAAACAAGAAAAAAACAATTATTGGCTGGAAAACTTTTGAACTCTGGCGTACAAAGTAAAAGATATGTTAAAACCCAACTCGTATGATGTTTAAGGTAATACTAACAAGCTTTTGCTGTAAGGTTTAGATGCACATTGTTGGTGTTACTAGTGGTTAGTTCACGTGAAACCTTACGGTTGTATGCTAATGTTTTTTTGTTTTTTTTTACCGATTTTGCTTTTAATCAGGGTAGAGTTAGTCAATGATTGGTGTGTGCGTTTGTCGTATTACTGATTGGCTAAACAATATCGGTGAAAAACGGTAAAAAAAATCGTCATAAATCAATCTAATCGGGGCTTGAAACCTAGAAACTAGGGGCCTTCGGCCAGTTGTTCTTAATTGGACTCTTTTTGCACCAGATTTGCACCAGATTCATAATTATCCAGATTTACAACAGATTCATAATTATCCAGATTTGCACCAGATTGATAATTATCCAGATTTGCACCAGATTCATAATTATCCAGATTTGCGCCAGATTTGCACTACTCACCCACTAATGGGCCACGACGTTGGTAAATCTGTTTCATTTTAATACTATAACGCGGTTAATAAGATATGGTCCGCTCTTCATAGGTTTCAAGTTCCCCAATCCTAAACCGAATGCCTTCGGCACTTCACACTCGGTGTCAATCTGCATGGGTCAATCTGCATGAGAGCACTTTGAACAAGAAAATCCCTTTAACAACCAATGGAAAAAAGGAGCGTTAATAAGGGTGACATACTTTAAATACGATTTTGTGGTTCAAGGGTTGGTTTTACGTAAAAGATGTATATCATCTTTTCTGTCCAGAATTGTGTGCTGAACATTTTTGCTTCACATTGTGCTTTTGATTTGTTGACGATTAAGAAGTTACAGCCAAAAAACTGGTTTTTTTTCTGGCGGCCATTTTGAATTTATGACATCATTTACGAAATTCTGCTTGGTTCCACAGCCTATCTTGTTTTGTATAATAATACTTTCAATCATGCTGATTTATACGTTTGTATCACAAAGTGCACGATTTTGGAAGCTTAGTTGCCCTACTATAAGAAGCGTTGCTTTGGTAATTCCCAGCTCTTTGCACCAATTTTCAAGGGCTTGAATTGCAAGAATTGGCAAATGAAGAATTAGCGTGGAGCCGGGATGCGAAACACGTGATTTCTACCCCAGTCGGCCTTGGCGTGAAGAAGCTATCTACTTAATGCAACTCTTGACAATCCTAACTTGCTATCTAGGGGAACTTCGAGAGTTTCCCAACGGTGTCCGGTAGCTTACGAATTTTGATTTTGAGTTTACAAAGGCCGGTTTGTGGGGAGGAGTTTGATGGGAGATGAAATGACCAAAGACTCGTCTACACTTTTAATAGTGCTCCTGAATGCATCCATTAATATCGTTGTAATGGGTTTGTACAGTTTTGAAGATCTCGCTTGTTTTTCGGTTGAGTTAATTGTATGTTGGGTTCTATGTATGATACTTATTTTAAAAGTATAAAATGTGTTTTCAGGGCTGCACTGATACCTTGTATTTAAAAGCATCGGTATCGGCTCGCAGCATCGGTAATTTTTCTGTAATTTCGCAAAAATTTACAGATTTTGACGTACAAATACACAATTTTATTCGTTACAATTTATGTAATTTTAACTGTTTGCGAGAGCTTTAAAACGGAGCTAATTTGTAGTCCAATGCTCAAGTCGTTCTAAAGATATGTAACAAAACAAAAATAGTTTGAAAGAGACACAAGAGCAAGAAATTGACTAAAGAATTCCCAAAACTGAAAATGTATACAGCGTTGTCCTTTCAGTCAATAACCAAGCAGGTAACGCCAAAGGTTGTTAGGCCGACCTCTCATTTTCTACAAGGAAAAAAAAAGATAATGAACTTCTGAAGGATAATGTTTTTGTGACCAATTCCAAGTGCAAAGCAGACATCTTCAACGCGTGTTTTGTATCAAATGGGGTTGTGGATGACAATCAACCGTGCCTAGCCATGACAATCAACTGTAATCAGATTGCTAACAGGTGCGATTTGGTGCAGTTTACCCAACAAAATGTGCTTGCCGCCCTCACCTCTCTAAAACCTAGCCATGCTGTAGGACCTGATGGTCACTTCGCGTTTTTGTTTCACGAAATCCGTAATTTTATATACAAACCCTTGGTCCACATTTTTAACTTATCCTTTGCAGTCAGTACTTTACCTTCAGTCTGATCTACAGCCAAGGTAGTCCCAATTTTCAAAAGGGTGATGCGGCGGACCCGGGAAACTATAGGCCTATTTATTTGACTTTAGTTTCTTGTAAGGTTATGGAACGGATTATACGGGAACACATGCTCCGATTTTCTAAGAAAACAAATCTTATAGGGACCGATCAATTTGGCTTCTTGCCAGGAAGGTCAACCACTTTACAGCTTTTGAGAGCCCAAAGCTAGTCCGAGGCGCTCGATATCGGAGTCCCGACCGATGTGATTCTTTTTGATTTTAAGAAGGCATTCGAGTTGGTTGTCCACCGTAAATTATTAATGAAACTCGATCATTCTGGTTTTGGGGGAATGCTTTTGAGGTGGCTAAAAGCCTTTCTGTCGAATATAACCCAATTTGTCATGGTTGAAGACTCACCATCAACCTTGTTGAATGTTTCTAGCGGAGTGTCCCAGGGATCGGTTCTTGAACCTCTCCTTTTCATAATTTACCTTAATGATCTTTATAGTAGCTCCAACACTTGCGAACAAAGTAAGTTTGCTGATGATTTGATCCGCCATTCTCCTATATTAGATGACACTGGTGCTTGTCTCCTTCAAAGGTAGATTGATGAAGTTTATAGCTGGTCAATTAAGTGGCAATTGCCCATCTCAAATTGCCCCTGCCACATAGGAAGCAGAAACCAATGTCACTCTTACAGTATGGTCCGCACCGTGTTACCAGATGTTTCCTCAGTGAGAAGTTTAGGTGTCTGGTTTTGTTCCACCCTTAAACAAACGATGCACTGCAACCACATTGTAAACAGTGCTCTAAATCGCCTATATATCGTCAGACGCGTTTTTCATCGGTTGACACTGCTCTGGGCTTTGAAAGTTCATGTCAGGCCATTGCTTGAGTATGCTCGCCAAGTTTGGGCTCCCAATCTTTTAAAGGATATTGATCATTTTGAATCGGTCCAGGGCCGTTTCACCAGGTCCTTGAAGGGTTTCAAAAATCTACCATACGCGACCCGCCTACACCGTCTTAAACTCGACTCCCTTGAACTACGTCGTCTAAAGGCAGATCTTATTCTAACCTTTAAAATTGTAAGGGGATTTCTACCTATAGATATCCCTTTATTCGAGTTATCAACGATGAAACACACTCGAGGACATATGTATAAACTTGTGAAACCGCCAGCCATGTTGGAGGTCCGCAGATCTTTTTT
>JAHWFP010041749.1:20273-46255 GCA_023313725.1 Lithobius niger | reverse complement strand
CCTCAGCAACAAACCGTTTAGCTTACATCAGGATAAATAACACTCTAATAACGTCCACAATTGACTGATTGCCCCCCCCCCCTCCCCCGCGCTTTCCAACTACACTTTACTGTGAAACATTTACGTTTTTTTCCCTTCCCAAAAATACTTACCTTTCCATTTTAGAAGTCAAAATTTATCCCGACAGAAGTAGGTGCAATGCTTAATCCTTGCCGGCAGTGAAAATCAACTTTCAAATTTCTTTTTACAGTGGATCCAGCCACAAAGAATAGGCTCAGGAACTTCAGCTGCTCAGACAGGTGGTTCGAAACACCCTTGCAGTAATGTCTAGTGAGTGGTAGGGGTGGCACAATAATAGATAACTCGATAATATCGCGATAAAAAATTTGGTCGATTATCGTATCGCACTTTTTCTGACTTATCGAATTATCGTGCAAACCTCGACGCATAAATTGCCATATCTCAGAAACCGTAGTAGCTAGAAACAAACGGTTTGCAGCGTTGCGTGCGGAATTACAAGGGCTCTCCAACTAAGTGTGCAATACTGTTGCTAGCCACTTTAGCTGATTGGACAGTTAATTAGATGCAAATATATAAGCATTAAGTAGCAGCACAACTGCTAATTGGTTTTATATGGTGAGGAAGCAATGGACAATGGTAAGTACATTTTCATCTCTACTGACCAAATGGCGAGTGCCACACAATTCATATATGGGAAGGTTGCACTGTAGGCTTCAGTCAAGGTTGTTTTTTAATTAACAGTTAAAATGGTTATTCTAGCCTCAGAATTTGTTTTATCAAGATATTATCGATTATCACGACAGGTTTAAAAATGTTATCAGGATAAAACATTTTTTTATCGTGCCATCCCTAGTGAGTGGTGAAGGTAGTTTGATGTCTCCAGAACGTAACAGGTGATGATTTCGGTGAACGGAAATCCTGCTGCTTAAGGCCTATGGAGACGGCAATGCTTGCAATTCAAGCGCTCTTATCTCAGGAGGGTTGTCACAGTGTTGAATGGAGGGATTATAAGCTGTACACTTATAAGAGAAGTTTTAAGTTCTAAAAATTACATTGCAAAGCTGGGAAGATATGGTTTAATCAATGACTTTCTCCGAGTTGGGATTAATACGCAGAAATAAATAAGTCTTCCTTTTAGGACTTCTGGCGACTCCATAGCCAAAAGGTATAGTAGCACAGGGCTCGCACAGGACACCGACAATGATAACGATCCCCTTTAGCTAAACTTAAGCTTATGGGACCACAATGGGTTTGGAAAGGTATGGGTTTGGGCTCTGGCTTAGGCTCTGGCTCTTGGCACGCAATAGTGAGTCGTAGAGGAGAATCGCTGAGAACCAATCTGGTACAAATGAAGAGCACTCCTTGGATCTTGAGAAGGTTAAGAGTTTGCTCCTCCAGGATCAGGTGTAAGGGACAGGAGCGAGACTTTTTTGGTAGAGAAGCTCTGGGGAGGTTTCTGCTAGCAGTTCACATGGAGGAGCCCTTAGACTACCTCAAACCAGTGGAAGATTCTACGAGGGGAAAAGGTGGCGGGTTTTTGGACATTGGTTGGAAGCTTGACACGGTCCGGTGATGAAATCATGGGAGCTTAATTTGGTGTACCTTGCAGTGATTAGTAAAACTTGAATGCCGATGTGTAACCCTCACTTTCGACTGGTGATAGCCATTTCGCGGAAAAAGATTCGAAGAAATCATTAACGCCCTAAAGAGAGGGATTACACGATAGAGCTTTCTTCTTACATTACTTGAATCAAATATTCTACTTGGATTCGTAGATCTTGATAAAAGATGGCTGGAAGGCTCGTAGCAGGTGTTCGCACAGTTAAGAAGCATCCCATGTTAGGGAAGCTTCCCTCAAGAGTCTCCACCCATGAAGCGGAAGCCCTTGTGGATTGCTGGAATTTCCTGAAGACTTTGAAGGCAGGCACGGTAGAAACAAGTAAGCGTGCATGCCCTCCCAGTTCAAGTTGTGGACGTCTGCCCCACCCCCAAGGATCTGAAGCTGGGGAGACAAAATAGAGCAGGCAGCAATTCCGGCAGGTGACGAACAGATCCACAATTGGTTCCCCCATTTCAGAAATAGCTCTGACAAACGTCCATGCGGAGAGTCCATTAGGTGGTCGGAACCTTGTCGGATCGAGATAGTTCGTCCGCTAACACATTCAGTCAGTCTTGAATGTACCGAAGTGAAGGAGATTCCCCCATTGAAGGAACAGATTGAAGATGCTGGACACGTCCTAATGAAGGGACATCGATTGGGTGCATCCGCAGTCGCATAGAGGCAGTGGAGTTGTCCAACATGATGAGGACATGCTGCCTGCAAGGAAGGGAGTGAGTTCATTGCTGGCAAGAAAGACGGTCCGCAGCTTCAGGTTATTGATGTGGGGATCTCTTTTCCGCAGACCAGAGACCGGAAACAAGAGTGGTTGTTCAGTTGATGATGTTGATGCGTGTAGTGTACCAAAGCCACCTACAGTAAAGGCCGTATCAGATCAGACCAAAAAAGGCGAGTAAAATCAACCGTTGACATAGAAGCAAGCGCAAGTTTGCTAGGCACTGCCATCTCTACACCAAGTGGCGAAATTTCAAATTAACCGACGAGGGTTCCAAATTCTGCCAACCGATGGCGCCACTTGGCAAACTTGTTGCGTCTGTATTTGTCGCACCTTCTAGCGAAGCATTGTGGAAGGCAACGATGATACGGCCTTTACTGTAGGCGGCTGTGAGTGAACCCAAGCAGGGCCCCCACTCCCAAAAAAGAGCTTTGGTTGGATCCCTCCTAGGAAAAATACAGCACACAATTATTAGATCAGTTTCTAGCAATCCTAGGAACACTTTTCATGATGTGATAAAAGAGTACATTTTATTTTTTTTTTATGATTGGTTCATGGAATAAACTAAGAGAAAACATTTCAGCCACCCTCAGACGTTAGATGTCAATGTAAAACTGAGCCGTAGTAGGTTTGAATTTTTTTTAAAAATCTGAAATTTAAGCTTGTCAGGGGATCAGTCGAACCCTGTGTTTACATGCACCCATGACAATTCAATCGAGTAGCGTGCGCAGACCCCATAGAGACCAGGGATAACTTCTAGGAAAAGGGTACTGTAACTTTTAGTGGATCTTTATTTCAGGTGGTGTACTTTGTTTTTGGCTACCTCTTTTTTTTTTTTTTTAGCCCTTTTACGCTTTCTTAGCCTTCAGGCCCTTTCTCAGCATAAAAAAGTCACTTTTTTTCACCAAATGGGCATTTTCCCGAAAGGGGCAGTGTCCCCTTCCCATCCACTGAATCAGTCGAGTTAAAATTTCGTTTGACCACTAGTTTTTCAACAATCACAACTAATATTTCAGCCAACTAATTATCATCGCGGAAGTAAGCGACTTCCCAGTGTGACAGACTAATGGCTCGAACCAATGAATGCATCCATTGTTAGTTACAAACGACAGAGCCATAAACCTCCATTGGCAAAACAACAACGCTCTACCCCATCGCTTATTAGTATGGAAACGTGGCACACGAGATTTACGCGGCCATATCAAGCGGGACGTCTCTCTCATATCTAAACTCCCACCGGCAGGGAAGGGCGACGTACGTGGCTTCTCGTCGCCAAAGAAGGCGAGCACTTGGGTGAATATTAAGCAGTGGATTAAGATGCCATTAGTCGCTGCGTTGAACAATATAGCACAATGGTCTGAGCACGTGTGCACTTACTTATGGGCAATGGTTATAAAACAGTCACGGACTAAACTGGATTGTCGATCTGCCCACAAGCAAAACGGGAATAAAATACGCGTACCACTTTTCATGAACACACACACACAATGGCTTAATGGAGTTCACAGAAACAAAACCAAAAAAAATAAATTATAATAAGGAAAGGGTTGAGGGAGGGTGAAGGTAATCAAGGCATGAAACCAAAGAATGAAATGAATTGGAAGAAAAAACAAAACAGTAGGTGTAGCTCGGGAGGTTCAGAGGTTAAGCATGCAGGTGCTTGGTATGCGTGGTGCGAAATCGGCTTATAAATCTTAACTCCGAGTTACGAGTTAAGAAGCTGACGGATGTTCTTAACATCAGTTTTTACGCTGTTACGTTTCCTGTCTCAAACCATATAGTTAAAGGGCAATTACATCCAATTTGACATGCATGTTTTACTTTTGGATCACTTACACAATCACTAAATCACTAACGGCAAGAATTGCGTTAGGAATACGTTTACGTACGTCAGGTACAACAATTTCATTACTGCATCACCAATACACGTAATGGGAACCGCCATTGTTTCGCGCGGAACAACCGAAATTAATGCCGACAGATGGCGCTACTCTGTTTCGATGCGGAAGTGCCGACGGAAGCCCACTGAGATAGCACTGTTGGCTGTGACGAGCACAAGCGTCTGACAGGCTTAGCTGGCCAGCAATGTCGTGCTGTTCGCTTACCAGTTATTTAAAGAAAATAATAAACGGGGGAGGGGTCGTAACATGGATTTGTCTTCGAATCAACTCGAGCCAAATAACTTCATTTGAGAATGAAGATTTTTTCCTAGTTCGTAAGAGGGTGCTACCGACAGATATTGGACGCCCGAATTGGTGCATGTGTCGGAGATGCATCCAGACACAAGCTGAATGCGTTGCAAGAAAAAAATCTTCATGTTCATTTTAGGTCTAAAAATGGAAAGGGGGGTTGGGGGCGCAAACAACGAGTTGGGGGGGGGGGGCTGCCCCAAAAAGAGATGGCTGAGGGGACGCAGAAGTCCATGGAAAAATCTATTTACATAAAGGAAGAAAAATAATCTTGCAATAAAAATAAAGTGGTCACGCGTTTTCTAGCAGCGGGCGTGAAATTTCCCCCCCCCCCCCTCCCCGAAAATTCCTTATGTCACTGGGGCGGACGGAATTCAAGCCCTGTAAAACATTCATTTTCCGTATTTTGGTGCATTTAAAAGCTGTATACGGACAATTTTCAGACTTTTTAAAAAATTGCAGCACCTTTACGCATTTACTGTTACCAATTTTTACTCGATTTTAACTTCGGGTCGAGATCCCCTCCCCTCTGGGTGGGCCCACTACCCGACACAAACAAAATCTGAATAGATTACCAAGGAATGTACTCAGGTTCCACTGGATCAAGTCCGACCTCAGCCAAGCCCGGTGAAGCGCCCTGTCATGCCTTGGCATGATTGTGGCATGGAAAAAATCCTAGCAATTTTCGATTAGAATTACCTAGCTAAATTGTACCTCCCGCCTTCTAGCCCCATGGCTTTGGCTGGGACGTGTTTAGGCAAAAAGGCCATCTCCCTCGACGAAAGCTATTTGCTTGTCAACCATTATTTATTTATGATTAGTTTCCCGTTGCTACTAAATGAATGCGGTAATAGATAAATTGTATGTATTATAAATTACAACACGTTTAAAGAACAAAGTGCTACAGTAATTTTAAACATTGCTACAAGATTGTTGTCATTTCACGCTTTTTCCAAAATGTGCCATTCTCCCTCAGAGTACAGCTTCTAGCAATGATCAAACGTCGGTGGAATAAATAGCTTCTCGCAGCAAGAATTCAAAATCCAACATGGCGTCCATTTCGTGGCTATCGAATCGGAGACAAACCATCGAATGCCGGTATTCAGAAATCTGTCCGCCGTCGTGTACTGCAGTAAATATTGTTTTCTTGTTGTCATAAATCGACGCTCAAATGTTGCAAGCATCGTACGCCGCGTCACGAGGCACGAGGAGAAGATTTGCGTCTGCGTCGTTGCCATGGTTACTAATACGCTTAGACAACTCGAAAGCCGCATACTCCGGTAAAGGCGAGAAGCAGCCATCAGATTTAGTATTGATCAAGTAAAAGCTAGTGAGCGAGAAAACTGTCGTTGCGTAAACGAGCCCTTAGACCTTAAAGTTATTTTGAGCTATTCACTTCTCCGAAACGTTGTAAATATATTTATGTAAACGAAGCAAACAGTCTGTATTAAAGACTGGCCTTGTGACGACACAAGATACACTAATCTGAGAAAGAAAGAAAAGATAACTGCCCCGACTGGGACTCGAACCCAGGACTTACCGACTAGGCCGGGCGCTCTAACTTCTACGCTACCGGGGCGGATACGGGCCCCTGGCCCCAGACGAGCTAAGTAGTTGTTCAGTCTTTCTCAGTGGTGACCTAGAGGTCACAAACATAAACAAGGAGGGAAAGGAACATTGCTTCTTGGCCTCCACACTAGAAATAATGCGAGTAATAAATAAAGAACATATCACAAGGTAGAGGGTAAAGGAAGCAAGTGGAGGCCATGCAGTAACGCTGCTTTCCCTGCTTATGTAGGTTTGTGACCTCTAGGTCACCAGTGAGAAAGACTAAACAGCCACTTAGCTCGGCTGGAGCCTGTAGCCAGTATCCGCCCCGGTAGCGCAGTGGTTAGAGCGCCCGGCCTAGTCCGCGAGAAGTCCTGGGTTCGAGTTCCAGTCGGGGCAGTTAGTTGTCTTTTCTTTCTTTCTCAGATGATTGTATCTTGTGTCCTCACAAAGCCAGTCTTTAATGCACACTGTTTGCTTCGTTTACCCTTTACCTTGTGATTTAATCTTTATTTATGTATTTATGTATTCTTCAGGTTTATTTCTATACTAAACGAAGGAACCGAATGGAGCCAACACTGAACAGCTACGAATGTCAAGTGAGCAGCTAAGATTATGACGACAAAATTCACATGTCATGGTCAATCCGAGAAATGAACCCAGGTCTTTGGACTGGACATACATATAAAAAAAAATAACTCCCTGTTGGTTGAGCTCGAATCTGCAATCAGTCGTTGAGCTAGCTACAAGGGGCACTGGAGGTAAAGTCCATGTTGATTATTGACTACACTGAATATTAGCAGAGCTCGAATCTAAGCCAGTCGTTGTGCTAGCTGCAAGGGGCACTGGAGGGGGGAACAAACAGTTTCTTTAGTCAAAATTAATGCTGTGAGAGCGGATTTCTTAGGTCTTTGAAGTGGACATCCATATAGAGCACACTCAGTATTAGCAGAGCGCGAATCTAAGCCAGTAGTTGTGCTAGCTGCAAGGGCCACTGGAGGTAAAAATAAGTGAGAAGAGATTTAAAACGTTTTGTTCAATCCCATATGCTGCGAAACATATACTATAAGTGTATTTCTCCCGGTTGGCCTTACTGTATGGCTCAGTTTTGCAACATACTATTAGACTCACGCAAATGAGTTCATATTCCTATTTTTTCCCTTCTTGAGAAACGCTTCTGCTACGTTCACTCTACTTTAAATTAAAGATGAAAAGCAAAAAGCTCAACAAGAGTGGGTCGTGGGATCGATTCCTCGCTCAGGCAGTCTGGCATATAAGTCCAAAAGGCAACGTAAATAGGTTTGCAACTGTATTTATTTCACTCTAACTTATATAAAAGTTGCAAAAGCTATTTCACGCAGGACGCTCGAATATAATGAGAAGGTATGACCTTTTAATAGGGTGTACATCAGAAGAACAAGATTTCACTTGCTGAAAATTGCGATAGCTACCACTAACGGCCCCCCCCCCCAAATGATAATTTTTAGGTTCAAGAAATTCCGTTCTCACAGCATTGGCCTGCCAAACTATTCTAATGTTTTTACCTCCGCGTATATGCAGTGCCCCTGTTGCGGGTTTAATTCCGGATTTCGACATTGAAATTATACCACCCCAGTAAGGTTACGCTGATGACGTAATTTGTGAAATCTGCCAAACCCAAGATCCACATGACGTTAAATTGTAATGACCTATTGTCACTTCAAAATTAATGTTCATTGTTAGTTGAGATGATGCTATTTAATCAATTGTTGCAACAACATATAGCTGTGAATTGTCTGCACTTATACCATGCGCCATGGCTGTTTGCTGTGACGTGCATATCACGTGACTGGGCTAGTCCAATCAGACGGCCAAACAGCCGTTGTTCTCGTTCGTCATTGGCTAACTTATGGTGACGTCACGGCAAACAGCCATTACGCATGGTTTAATGTTTGACGTAGTTTAGGTGTTCCGGTGTTTAGCTGCATTGTCTGATAGTTGCGAGGTTGTATTGGCACTATGGTGGCTTTGCTGTTGTCGTTTTGTTAATATGTAAATTTAGAGTTAGTGAGAGCGCATGGCTGCGGGCATTTTAAGTTTCAATAAAAATCGTTGACGCCAATTGTAACGGCTCGAGCTCGCTTGGTCTTCTGCCTGGTGCTCCCAACAGTTGGGTATTAACTTAGAATTCATTCCTCCACGAAACCTCCAACGTCCTACATCCAACGGTAATTTCGGCAATCTTAATTAGAAATTTCCCCTTTTTGTCCCTGTTTTCCCAAATAAAAACTCAACCCAGACCAACCCTGTTGTCAGTGTTTCACTGCAGCCCCGTAATACCCCGCAACCCTTGCGTACAAAACTGAACCCTAGCCCTAAATCCGCCACCATTTTAGCCTAACATTTGTGGCATTCTATTTTAGGCCCCAGCTAAGGCATGAGTCGCCCCCATCGATCAGGCGAGCCAGAGCTTAACATCGCTCAATTTGTTTATTAAAACACCAACAAAACTGAACCACGACTTTCGGCCTATTTCATCAGTTCGGTTGCTGATTTAGAATAACCCCAACCTTTAACTTGACCCTATGTTTTATGTCCACCTTGTCCCTTAACTGTGGATAGATTTGGAGGAGGGGAATAGCACCAACTAATAATCCCCACACCCCTTGTAGCTAGCTCAACAATAGGCCCTAGATATGAAACCCGCAGTGAATAAGGCGTTACTGTCACTGCTGTACCGTATATGGCTATGCTTACTCGTTGCTAACTTGCAGTTAATTTCATGTTTTTTAACTTTATTTTTTATTTATTAATTCATTCATTTTAAATACCAACGTTTACAAAGCGCACAGATCTACTTTGATTAACACGTAAGTCAACTGTCTCACAGTTCTGTCTTAACACCTGCCATCAAAGCTTTCGCGATCAGCGCAACCCACGAAATGAAAGTCTTAACATATCAAGCTAAATCGTAATAACTCCATCGAATTGTTCAATGGCGGGGTGTACATATCTACCGAATCTACTGCCACAATTTCATTTTGCTTCTGGCATCGGAGGAAGTTGTAAATTTCCCGTCTAATAGGTTGGATTATCATTGGTAATGCGATGGTAGCAATTAGGAAGGAGCCTGCCTTGACCAAATCGTCGTTGTTAAAGCCTTAAAGGTGGCTGACCAGAATCGTATTAGTTGCGTGCAGCAAGCCAGCGAGCAAACGGCCGGCAGGTATACTGCCCACACTTTCGGCCAAAGTCATCATCAAACGCGTCCATCACATGGCCACAACCAAAAATATGAAGATACAAGCGCTTCGTACAGCTTGAGACGAGAAATTACAGCGTGCGGCTGTCTGTTTAGATACGAAATATAGCGGTGGTTGGTTCGGAAATGAGAGATGAAGGAGCCAGCCAAGCGAGAAAAACTTGCCCTCGTTAGCATAAATGTTAGATCGAGAGAGAATTTTAAAGACAAGATGCAGCAAGATCAAACAAAATTGTGTAGGAGTCGGAAGAGGGTAAGAGTAATCAGTCGACGCGGGGGAGGGATGCAATAAAATCTAAAAGGAATAACTCCACTTGGAAACTTTGAAGCAACGTAGACGTCCACGCTTTTCTCTGAATCAACAAGTATATTCGAGGCAACTACGTCAGCGTTGTGATTAATGGATTGGTCGATCTCCGATATCGAGCTGCCGATACGAATACCGATTCTGGTTCCCGATCTCAACAATAATTGTAGCATTTTAGACAAGACATTGTGTTTAATTATAATCCCTTGTTTTAAACAATGAAACCCTGTTATGTTTGCTATCATGTGAACAATCAATTTTCACACCCTTCCCAAGTCCTGCACGTTTGGCGATGCCATCGGGGGCCTTTGAGTCCCTGGCAGATCTAACCTTGGAGGTAAGGCATTCGTGGCATCCATTCCTTGGCCGTTTATTGTACACTGTATTTACATGTAATTGTGGCTGGCTGTCAGTGACTCCCCAGTCCTTGCCAGACCCGTTGCTATCGCAACAAATATTATTATTATTATCTTTATTGTAACCCCACGTGCTGGATGAAATTTTGGCTTGTATTTTTGGTTTTAAAAAATTCACTTCCCTCTTGATCCTCCCAACCGACCCAATCCCACATCAATCTCCATTTTTGGATGCCTTTTAGGCCTTCTATTGAGAATATTTTCCCTTAACCTTCATCCGAATTTTAACTCAACCCAGACTTAACCAATGCTTGCTTGAGCAGCATCCTGACCGATTCAAAGCTTACGTTTTCCATTAATAACCATTTCAACTTAAATGCTATACAATTGGCTTTTAGGGAAAACCAATCAGAGCCAAACGTTCAATCCTCCCTATGAATCTGAATCACTTTTTGGGTAACATAATTCCACCACAAGTTCATAAAAAGCCACAAAATATTTTAATTTTCAACAGTACATTGCTGTCTTGGTTGCAGTAAACAATATACAATTAAAACGTCATATATTGGAGACTGACGAACTATCAAACCGCCATCTTGAAAGCGGCTTTCAAGATGGCGGCTTGATAGTCTGTCGATCACCAATTTATGGCGTTTTAATTTTATATGTATACACAATATGTCTACGAAGTCCTGAACCAGGTAGGCCTATATGGTATAGGCCTACGGTATAAGCCTATACTACACCCAGAGGAAAGTCCTGGGTTCGAGTCCTGGGTCCTGGACGTGCGAGTGAAAGCCTATTGTGGAAGACATTTACTACTCTCATCAGGTGCATATTTTGCTCATTGTTTGCTGATTTGTACACCATACGCCTAATATGGTGTAGGCCTATATGGTATAGGCCTACACTGTATAGGCCTATACCATAGAGGCCTACCTGGTTCAGGACTTCTGAGACCTACTGTATATATATTTTGTTCACTGTGACCAAGACAGCAATGTACTGTCAAAAATTAAAATATTGTGTGACTTATGAACTTGTGGGTCTATCCTTGCAATCAGGCGCAAGCTTTATTTGTTAGAATATCCACTCCATATGTTAGCTGTATTATCCCAGTTTTACATCCCGATGTTCCCAATTTTACCATCCCGTCCATCGTAGAACGAGTAAAAGAGGGTCCTTCGACAACGTGGTCTGTTTGATTTCCCATTAGGCCCCTGTTTAGAGGCTCGCCGGGCCGCGATGGCCTAATGAAATTGTGGCTCATTATTATGCCCAAATAGGGTAAGGGGGGAGGGGGGGGTGTAAGACCAGGGCAGGGATTGAATGGGGAAAGAGAGGGGCGGAGTCGACGTCATCAATCCTCAGCTCCTCGAGTCAAAAAATCGGGACGCGCACGTGCGACGATTGAGTTGTCTGTCCGTCCCCTTGACGAGACATCCAAAATGGCTAGAGAAAGGGAACAAACGATATTATGGAGAGGAAATGATGAACGTGTTGAAATTTGAACGTGGTCTCTGGATTTGATGAGCCATCCATTTGTAGATTATATAAAGGAAACAGGAAAACAAACAACGAAAGTAAAACCGTATAGACAAAATCGGTAAGCCGTCTTCGCACTTACGTTTCGTTGGAGAACGTGACCCGAATTTCAATTGTCAACCCAATCGGTGTCTTCCCGTTTCGCCGCATCAAAATATACAGAATCAAAATCAAAATCAATACAATAAGAGTTGGAATCTCGGTAATATGGCGACACACACAGAAACAAACAAACAAACATTACGATCTTAGTTATTTCTTAGTTATATATAACTAAGATCGTAAGATTTGTTTGTTTGTTTGTTTCTGTGTGTGTCGCCATATTACCGAGATTCCAACTCTTATTGTATTGAAGTCCGCAGTGGGAATCTCGATAATCTTGAGTCTATTGTTTGCGTGTCTGTACGCAGTGGGAATCTCGATACACTTAATCCTTTGTTTTGTGTGTTTCAAACTGAATTGTCTGCATAAGTAATAATTCGAACTGTCTTTTCAACAAAGGTGCACAGTACTGATGACGTCATGTTTTTTTCCAGTCATATAGTGGGAATTTCGATAATCTTAATTCTTTAGTTGTTCGCGTGTGTTTCATTAGAATTGTCGGTATGATTCGAACTGTTTTCAGCAAAGATATACAGTAGCGATGACGTCATGTTTTTTCCAGTTACAATATTTTCATGCAAACGGATCTATAAGGCCCCGGATCTAATGAAAGCGTGGGCGACTGTTAACGGGAAATTTCAGTATTTTTATGCAAACGGGAAATCACAACAATGCTCTAAAAACCGGCCATATACGGGGGGGGGGCCTAATATTCTTTAAAAATTGAACAAGTTAAAAACGCATTCCTAATTGGAAGGAGTTTGGCACTAGCTACGGTTTCTGATGTTACATGTTTCGTTAGCCGCTCCAACGGCGGCAGCGAAAGCGATGTAAGCCATACGTAATTTGGAAAAAAACATTCGGCGAAACAGGCATAGGCTACACAACCTTATCCGTCCCCAGATCAATGACATACGCCTTTATCGATATGACCATCCTACACTGAATTCACAAAATAAAGATGATTCATGAACCCGTTATTAAGGTCACAGCTGTGACTACGGATACATTCTAATGCTTGCTTGCATCTTTACGCCAGTGGAGGAGTGGGCATATTGCAAAAAGGCGTTATGTCAAAGATCTGGGGACAGAGTTCGAATCGGGGTCATGCCATCCAACGATACGTCAGTGCATAATAGCCTATTCACACCGCGACGATATGAAGGACCACTAAGGTTACAACCGACAGTCGCTATGACAACCAACCCCTTAGGCAGTCATACGCAGTCGATCATAGCAAACACAACATTTCATTATTGGCGTAGCTGACTGACGTCACCCACCGACAGACCAATGGGTGACAATCCGCTACGAGTACGATCGCCGAAATGCAAGATGGTAGCGGAGAACACTTCGAAGCTTCGATTAATGCTCGTTGCTTACACAAACATCTCTGCAACGACATAATTGTAGAGAACAGCTAAAAAATTGTGCTCTTTTCAGTGGCAGTATAATATCTTAAATAAAACGGAGAATCACAGTATGATGGTTCGTTTAGGCACAACGTCGCCACGCAGCCCAGTTTTGAAAAGTTAGCGTCCTATATCTCTACTCATTCTGCAGCATTGATTGGTTCGTTGTTGGTTGTTCATTGGTCGGTCGTGCTGGTGTGACAGGGTCTAATTTTTAGCGCTGCTGGTCGCCACCGTTCCTTGCTTTTGTCGTTCGTTTGTCGTAGCGGTCTGAACCAACTATAAAGGTGGCTTACTGTACTACGTTATTTCTCCTGTATCGTTTTCGTTGCTTGGCGTTTTTTCCTATTTCATTTATTTAAATCCACATGTAGCCTACTTGAAGTAAGGTAAAGTTTCTTACCAGTTTTACGTCCGCGTTTGATCTTTGGTAGAAGGTCGAATTTCAGCGGTCGAAACTTTTACTCGCGATTATCATGTTCGGCGATTGTACGATTGAAGCCCTCACGCCAGCAAAACTATAACAGTCAACATCTCCCGTCCCCCAGATAGTAGATAAATATGGACGGTATTTACGCCAAAATTTACGCAATTCTGTGCAAGAGTAAAAAGTAGGGAGCCCACGTAAATTTGGCAACTGTTCACTTGCCGATATTCTGCCAACGTTTCAGAAAAAACTACTGCACCTACACCTAAAATCTGAAACACGATCTAAGCCCAGAAACTTTCCCGGGCTTCAGGCTCAAAGAGACCAACTTTTCAATAATGAGTCGAGCCATTTCCAAGTTACGGAATCCTGAACGATCAGTTTTATTGTTTTTGCATGCCGTAAACTTTCACTTTATTTGAATGTACACGGAAAAAAATTATGTTTTTTAAATTTAAATAATGAAATGTATAATTGAGAAAATTGCATCCGCTCGACTGGTGTTATGATTTACTATGTATTTTGGTTCCTAAAGCACAACAGCACTTACGACAGAACAGATGCAATTTTCTCAATTGTACAGTTGATTATTTAAATTAAAACTCATAAATTTTTATCCGTGTACGTTTTAACAAGTGAAACTTCAATCATATAACCCTTTTTTTTAATGGCACACTTGACGTTTTTGTTCGTTATTTTGGTAGTAAACAAACATACCTTGCATGCATGGGCACGAATTAAATACAGGTCTGCATCGGGTTAAAAAAAAGTACGCAGTGGACTAAACTATATCCTTAGTCGCCAATATATTATTCCCCTACGAACTGTTTTTTTCCTGTTACTTGACAGTGAATAAACGCTAGCTGCTTGCAGTCTAGACCCAAGACACGACAATATGGTATTGCAGTAGTTTAAGCTCGCTTAACGATGAGTCGGAGGATACTGGTAAGTTACGTTAAGTTACACGCCTTCGGAGAAACTAGCCTCACACAGGTTGGAATTCTGTTTGGAGATACACTAACACCAGAAGTGAGATAAAGGAGTGGCCGTAGGGCTTGACGGAGTGTCCATGATAATATTACCCACGTTCCATTATTGTCGCAACTGGTCACAACAAATTTCTGTTTGCACAGAAAATATGCTGTAGGCTACAGGTTTTCACCTAAAATAAATACGTGCGGACAAAATAAACCGTGCTACCATCACTTCAGGCAACTTTCCCTTGAGCGGGGGAAAAATGGCTTCTTCAAGCCAAGGCCAACTGGGGTAGCATCATATGTCACGCTTCCTGGCTCAACTCCCGTTCACGTGCGTGCTGGAAGATTGACGCCTCTCAGCACCGCTTTGGTAAATTAAGATTCCGGCGATGTTAAATAAAGTGGCCTGGAGACGGGAAACGAAAACCACAGCTTCTCTCCCAGACAACAAGGGATGGAATATGGGATGGAAGTTATAATATGGGCACTCCCACGTCGTAAGCATTCATTAGCTCCTGCTAAAACATATTCTATATATTGAAAGTTACAGGGATTACTTATAGCATTCCATACAAACATGACCAGGATGCCCCATAAATATACAAACGTTGGGTGTTTATAGGGGGCAGGGAAACAACTGCCTGATTATTTTGCACTTTTACATTTTAAAGAGGTATCTGGTGTAAGATCATTTCCGACATTGAAATTAGTTAAAACTACCTTAGAAAAAGAACCGAGTTAAGTTAGTTTTTTCGCTGAGGAGTAACTATACCACGCGCCATGGCTGTTTGCTGTAACGTGCATATCACGTGACTGGGCTAGTCCAATCAGACGGCCAAACAGCCGTTGTTCTCGTCCGTCATTGGCTAACTCATGGTGACGTCACGGCAAACAGCCATTGCGCATGGTTTAAAGTTTTAATCCTAAATCGGTAGAACTATACTTACACAGACGCACTGGACGGATTAATCCAACAGGTTTACATGACAACAGAAAAACAACTGTCATCTATGGTATTTCATTTTATTACATTAAAAACAAAAAAAAGTTTTGTTGAGTTAAATGCACAACTCATTCCAGAAATAGAGATGGACGTTGTACGAAGCACCCATCCACCCAAAAAAGTTAAACAACAAGTGTGTCATAGCGTAACTTGAAAGTGCTGAGCGAAGAAGCCCAAACAGAATAATCAGGGAGTAAGTTCCAGGGTTGAACAACTATTTCCGTGGAAAAGTGAAGGCGTAGTTTCGTACGAGAGACAGTGCCAGAAATACGGAGAGAGTGGCCACGCGTGAAGTTGAAATTTGGAATGAGGGAAAGAACAGGGTCCACATCAAGGAGATTGCGAATTAGTTGGTAGGTAACCGTCACGTAAGTTGCCACGATGAAAACGATGATGAATGGAGATAAGCCCAAGTTTACGTAGGCGATCGGAATAAGGCAAGGATTGAATAGCGTGAAACCATTTGGTACGGCGACGTTGACAGTTTTCAAGACGATGAAGTGAATAAAGATTGTTATAGGGACGACAAATTTTAGGAACAAGTTTATAACAAGTGTTTTGTATAGATATGATCAGAAAAGGGTAATAATTCGTTATTACCCTTTCCTAGCCACATCTTCCAATATTTCAGGAAAAGGTCTCTTTTTCCTGTTTCCAGTTTCTCTAATTGTAGTCGGGTGTTTTCCAAATCATGAA
Organism: Lithobius niger; assembly: GCA_023313725.1. NCBI lineage: Eukaryota > Metazoa > Arthropoda > Chilopoda > Lithobiomorpha > Lithobiidae > Lithobius > Lithobius niger. Next base: position 30,098 of record JAHWFP010041749.1, on the reverse strand, counting down.
TTAGTAGTATCCGGTCTCTAGTTGTAGCTGGGTCAAAATGACTCAATTTTGAAAAAATTCTATAAAAGCCCATGTCCGTCACTTATCTAAATGAAAGATAATGGTCAAGACATTCGTGTGACATTATTTGCCAATTTTTAAGGTCAGACACATGTTCGGCATGTATTCAAAATGTAAATTTTCTTTCTAAATTTTGTAGTAGCTGGTCTCTAGTTGTAGTCGGGTCAAAATGACTTGATTTTTAACCAGTAGCGAGGGCCACAAAAATAGACGATTTACGATAATTTGTAAATAACTATTTTGATCTACACGCAGTAAATTTCTACATATCCTTCAAATTCCTTAAGAATTCTGGCACCGGGGGAGGGAGGTGCACAAGGGACAGGTTTGCCCACAAGCCGCCACACACCACTGAGCAGTCAGTGGCAGAATTGCTAAGAAACCACAAGTGTTTCTGACGAAACGTTTCGCGCGTCGTATTATGAACTTGATTCGTTCCTCGTCTTTTTAGGCGTAATTTTAGTGACGTAGAAGGCCACAAAATCATGTCAAGCTGAGCTTTTCCCTGTTGAGGTCGACCACGTAGTACACCCTTCGGGGTGACGTCATTGACCGTCTGCTCTTTTATGCGCAGACGTATGAGAATAATGCTGTAGGAAGGTGTAACGCAAGTTGTGTTGAGGGATAGGGGTTTGTTGGAAGAGGAAAGGGGGGGGGGGGGGGGGGAGGAGAGGGGGTTTTCAGTTTGTTTTCCCCTGGCGAGTCAACTTCATTATCGTGCGCTCGAGTAATTGCCATAATGCTCACGGTGCCGGCCTCCGATGTTCATCCATCACTGTCGTGGTGCATGCTGGGAGATATAGCTTGACGTGTCGCCAAACTCCGTCTACAGCCGGCGCTGCCGTCGTGGAAACACCGATATCGAGGGGTTACGACAAAACTCAAAACTTGGCCCTAAATAGCGCAAGACATTTTTTTTGTAAATCTTTAACCTAGACTTGTAGATTTTACCAGATTTAATGCACGAGGATTTGCACAGATGGCACGTATTTGCGTATTTTACGGATTTGCACTGCTATCACAGATAGATGCACTGCTGCCAGAGATTTGCGCAGAGACTTACGGATTTTCGTAGGGTTCGGAAACCCGAAGTCATACGTTGTACGAGATTTCAACTCTCGCTGGGCCCCTCGGGATCCAGTTATCGGCCCTGGAACTAATGATTTCGGATGGATTTTCAGATTTCTACGAAATTTCTATGGATTTGTGGAGATTTCAATGGAATGCAGAGTCTTGAGGACACTACTACAAGTTTTCAGACACACACACTAGAGATTTCCTGGGATTTACGGATTTCCGCAGGATCTGCAAATCCGAAATCATCGGTTGCAGGAAGTGATTTCAACTCTAGTTGGACCTCTTGGGACCCAGTTATCGGCCAATGAACTGAAGATTTCGGATAGATTGGCACATTTTAACTCGATTTCCAAGGATTTGCAGAGATTTACGGATTTGCAGGGATTTACGGATTTGCAGGGATTTCAACCAATCGCACCTAGAGCGAACACTGGCTCGACTTACGATTTTGTATCACATGGAAATATATAGGCCTAGTTATTCAAACATAGGCCTAATCAGACAAACATAAGCCTAAGTGAGCGTGGCCTAAGGGAAGGGGGAGGATGGGTAGGAGGAAGGGAAGGAAGAGCAGAGAGAGAGGATGGGAGGAAGAGGGGAGGGAGAAAATGGGAGGAAAATAGGAGTATTACAGGAAGAAAAATTGCCTGTGACTGTCAACGTTCAGGCCACACCGATCGAAAACTGGGAAACAACCACAGGCGAAATAAAAACACCGGGCGAAGCCGGGTACGGCCGCTAGTAGTCCAGGTAAGGCATGGCCCGGCACACCATTTTTTTCATCCCGGTAATTTTTGTTTTCTTTTCACAAAACGAGCACCATGCTCGACTTGCACAGAAAAGACCACCTCTGACTACTGAGGTAATTATATAAGCCAAAGTTTTACTCGTAGCTCAATGATCACCGACCAACAAACCACAGATCTACACAGTATTTCTTACTTACAGAGGTCACCTTCCTGAATCATTGGAAACATGAAGCCGCTTCTTGTCAGGATTCTGAGCTTTACATTTAACTTCGTTTATGAGCGGCATAAAAATGAGGTTTAGGCCTGCTTAATACGAAACGCTGAAGCAAACTAAATTGCACGCAGGATGACGGATTGCGATGCGGGCTACCAACGGCTATAGCAAATAGGGAAAAACATTGTAAACATCGCACAACTAAACATCGTAAATCGAAATCGAAAATCGAAATTACTTCAAGAGAATCGTTTGAAAGAAAACAAAAATGCTCACACGGAATGGCAATCGTGCTTATTTTTTTCTTAAACTAATTGATTAATTTCTTTCTTTTTAAAATTAATTTCTTTTGAGCCGTAAGTCAATGGAAACAATTTCATGCTGAATCGGCTCAATTTTGAACGTCACCATCTTTTTTTTGTGAAGAAGAAACATCTAGGTGGTAAAGGGAGGGTGAAACCCGTAGAACTCTATAATCAATGCATTTTAGCGCTCAACTCCTTTCCACAAAATTTTATTTGGAAATTAAACCAGGAAAATAGTTTCATGCTAAAAACACACATATTATCAATTTCCTAGAAGCACTCGTGATGTACAGCCGATAATCCCCTAGCCCACATATCAACTATACACCTACCGACTCACTTGGTTCCACAAAAAAAAAGCAAATCATTCAGAAGGCTGTGACATGGGTCGAAACAGCCATAACAAGGTCGTTCCAAGGTAAGACTAACGAAATAGAATTAGACACTCAAACATTAGTTATGGGCGTCATTTGGATTCCTCTTTAGCTAAACGAGCCAGGAGAGTAGAGCTCGGCGTTGTTAAAAGTCATTTCAGCCGACATTAGGGGGGATTGGACAAGTTAAAAGAGAAGTTCGTTAGTGCTGTCGAGAATTACTTTCCAGAACTATAAAGCTTGCGTTCCATACAGTTTAAAGAGCCGCCTTAGGATAATTGGTCCTATTTCGTCAAAGGCCTGAACGACGCCCTGCTTTGAGAAGCAAAACTAATTCTGACCCATTCTTTTTTCCGTGGTTAACAGATTTAACCAATGAGAATAATGGTTTAGGTGCAATTGTTACTGTCAAACAATAATTTTTAAGCCCATGAAATACTGAAAATGTAGAGTTTTAGATTTACATGTCCTACGGTAATCTATCCGAATTTGGCTTATTTACGCAGGTACGTTTGCCCAGGGAGGGGAGGGGGGGGGGGGGGGGGGAAAAAGAAACTTGAAAAAACAAACCGTCTTATTCGAGCATCATGCGCTAAATAGCTCTTGCAACATTTCTGTAAGTTAATTGTGAATGTAGCAAAACCGTTTCAGACAAGGGGAAAAATAGGAAATAAATGCCTTCGCAACATTTACACGCGTTCTGAAGTATTGTTGCAAAACTGAGACATACTGGAAAGCCAACCAAGAAGAATGTACCTTTAAATGTAAATTGCATATGGCTGCCTAAATATGCAAATCAGGAAAATTTCCTTAATACCTAACATTTTTAATTAATTAAAAAAAAAAGCACGGACAGAAAGGACACTTATTTCACGCAATATGTTGATTTTTGAGGTTATGTGGTCTTCTGTTGGCTCGGGCCCGTAGGATGGAAAACCCAAAAGACAGAATGTGTCGCACGGCACATCAAATAGAAAGTGTTCGGTAAGACGGGAAAAAGTATTTCAATATAATAGGACATTTTCGATTTTAGCGGGAATTTTATTTGGTCTCGTAGGAAAACTAAATTATAAAAAAAAAAATTTTTACAATGTTAAGAACGTTTCGTAAGCTTGCGTACAAAGTAACGGATGTAACCAAATTCACAAGTACCACTCTTCTATGAAAAGAACCAGTAAATATTACGATTAACATCCATTCGAAGTCACAAATTTATGCTGTCATGCGCCTCTAGTTTTTATTTAACTTCCAACATTTAACACTGAAATGATGCTGTACCACCGTAAAGACTGGTGTAAAGGCATGTTTAATAAGCCACATTTTACGTTAAGAAACAAATTTGCCAGGTTCGCTTTTGATGCTGTAAGAGTCGATGCTGGCGTGTTGATTGCTTTGTAGTCTGTTTATTTCTTTATTTATTCTAACACCTCAAGTAAAATCTAAACACTAAAATTTAGTACTATACTTACAAGTATTGTCACGCTTGTGATCCTAAGGCAATTTATTATGTGCTACTTAGCCTAAAGACTTTTTTTTTTTGGGGGGGGGGGGAGGGTAAGGAAACGTACATCAAAAATAAAGTTGTCGTAGTTTTCCCAGAAAATTTGCCTATCCCTCCCCCCATTAATAAATATTTATTTACGCCACTGCAATCATCGACTGCCACGTAATTCGCGAAAATTTTTGTCTCGCTCCAAAATTTCTCTCCTCCCCCTTTTCCTTGCGCCGTTTGCCGGGAGTTAGACTGGCTGTTGAGCGTTAATGACATTGAATTTTAATTACCAGAGTTGCTTCATTACCGAAACTGTTGCGAACCTCATCAGGGGCGCCGCTAGCTACCTTGTCTGTCTGTCTGTCGGTTCCTCCAAACGGCCTTGTTGCTCGCAGCCATTTTGGATCTCTCCCTCGAGGCGTTTTGTTATCGCGTTTCTACCAACGCCGCTCGCTCGTCCGCCCGCCGATCAACGAACACACAAAAATAAATATAAACAAAAAACACAACTAATTTTATGCGACACTGCGCTTGACTACTGCATTTTTAGTTACAAGGTTGTTCATTTGATAGGTCAAATAAACGAAAATTATCACGCGAAGGACTTTGTAAGTATGCCCGAAAATATATTCACTGCAAACTAGTACATTATCGCAAGCCTCAGGGGCACACAATCCCCCCCCCGACCCTCACCCACCCACCGCACCCACTCTATTACAAAGTTTTCAATTTGACAGCAGGACAAAATAAACAGACACAACAACAAGTGTTGTGGGTTCAGTTTTAACTACGATCATTTATAACCGAGTGTTCATATGCGAGCTGAAAATTCCAGCAATTTATTGAGAACAATGTTCAAGAAATCATTCGGCGATTATTATTACCATTATGAAATTTTATAGTAACTCGAATAAAATCTTCCGTTCTGGTAAATAATTGGTGAACATTCTGCCAGCTGACGAAAAACCTGACGTCGATGAGGCAAGGACCATGGTTTGTGGTAATCCTAAACTTATAGGGAGTGGAAGCTTCTCGACTCAGAGAAACTACTGTACATGAAGCAAAGCATGGCATTGCAACTTCTTGGCGAAACTAGGCAAAATCAAACTTCTCCTGTGGTGCCAGAAAATCTTCCTTTGTATAATAATTGCCGAAATGACTATTAGGTCGCGGTCGCTACGTGGCACAGTTTTCCCAAAGACAGAACACTCTGAGAAAGAAATCTTTAGGCCTTTCCCAAGCTGTGCAGACGTAAGACACGTACGCCCCAATCATTGCCTCCATTTAGATCAGGCACTGACTTTGATACTGAAAGAACCAGAAGGCTGATATTTTGATTGCAGTTATAAGGGACAATGTAATCTTCCTGTCGAGTTATGGTGAAATCCAGTCCTCTGATGAAATATGCGAACATGTTTCATTGCCCAGTCATCTGGTTCGACAGGCGCTGGGCAATCTTGATCCTAACTACGCAATTGGACCAGCGTCCGTTTACAAACAAATTGGAAATTAAATTGCAACAACCCTTATTTTTATCTTTGACATATCTTTTAAAACTGGCAAGTTGCTTATTTGGAGTACCGCAAACGTGATACCAATTCTTGTCGGTTAATTCTTTTCTTGACAATCATCTCATCATCTCATCAGAGATGATCAACTCGGCTTTATACCAGGGAGGTCGTATTGCTGTCAACTGCAGGCACGCCTCGATCGTTGGCATGGCACTCTCGACATTGACAGTCCAAACGATGTCAAGGCGTTCAAATCGGTGGTCCATTCATATACCCCTTCTACATTGGGGAAGAAGTCCTGACCCACCCTGGGATTGAGCCTGACCTTCCCACACTGGACTACGACTCCGGGCCCGCGATTTAGGGAAACGTTTTGATTCTTAGAGCACTGATTAGCAAGATAAAGGGAAACCAGGAGGGGATGGGAGAGAGGAACAACGACAGCGCCGATTGTAGCGAGAGAAAGATTAACAAAAGTCTGGACCTTGGCCGCGATGTCAGGTTCAGTGTGGAAAGAGGTATGGAAGAAAGGGTGTAGGGTTTTACCTGTGGGTACAAGTTTGGGCCCAGACACCAAAAGTGGTGTTCGAGGTCCAGTGTGGAAACAGCTAAAGCTACTGTTTAAACTCGGAACACATGGACTTCGGTGGAAAGCTGTTGTCTTGGACCTCATCCTTCCTCTCGGGTAGGACAATGTGTTTTAGTTGGCGCTTGCCCTCCTCCGATTTGGTAATGGTAAGTGAAGTCCCGCAGGGGCTGGTCCTGACACTCTCGCCGTTCGTCATCTTTTTAAAAGATTTCCACTGCAGGAATGTACTGTCTGCAAATCAATTCAAGTTAGCTGATCACTTGACGTTGGGTACCCAAGTGGTCCACCTGATAGCTGATCACATGGCAATGTCGGGGCAATTGAGTACATATTGATTGAAATAACGATTGGCAGTTACCTAGCGACAGGCATTCTGTACAGATGGCCCAAATCCATCTACCCAGTATTACTTGATGGGTAGGCAAATTCAAGTGTTATCGATTTTAGTGACTTGGGGGGTTAGTTATCTTGGTATCCAGTATCCAGTAGGCTTGGTATCACAGATCGACGATTTACCTCCGGAAATTTGACAATCAAAGTATGGGCATTTCCGATGTTTGTGCAGCCCTAATTGGAATATGTAAGTCGGGTATGGTTCCAGCTCCTTCTTGGTGACATTGAAACGGTAGAGTGCGTATAACAGAGGTTTATAACGGGATAGCCAAGCATGCTGGACTTCCAATACCTTTCAAGGGAGGATGGGCTACAGTACTTGGAACTGTGTAGATGTGCAGATTTCCACTTGACTTTTAAGATTTTTTGAAGTTTCCTGGCGATCGACTTGACTTTCTTTCAGTGACGGAACAACTATGCTTCGATCCCGTGTGCAAGTTAACCAAAATGGGTGTTTCGTTTAAATTCATCTGCAATTCTGCATACGATTCTGTACTGTGCAGGACCCTTGCAGGGCCCCTCGAAAGCCAGGGCCCGTGTTAGCTGAACACCTTGATGGTCCGCCCCCGGTTTCTTTGACCCCATGCCGTATATAAGGTCACCAAGGCAACTCATTAAAGTTAGCTGTGCAGATTAACAGATTGGAATGCAGGAGGACCTTTTCTCGGTGAAGAGTAATCGGCGTCTGGAACTCCTCTACGTAAGCTAGAGTTCGGGTACGCTCACCGACGCACTTTAAGACGTTATTGGGTATCGAAGACATTGCTGGATTTCTTAAAATACCGGATTCTGTCCACTTTGAATGGGGGAAAAGAGAGGGATGGGAGAGTTTGTTACGACAATGTTGAGCTAAATAAAGTCGGGACAAGTGTAGCGGCACGCCCTGCTTCATCCTAACCAATAAAATTTTTCATTTTCATTTTTTTCCTATTTTCCAAAATTGCGTAGTTACAATGCGCAAACCTTTGGGTACACACGGTCCTCTTTTATGATTTCAACTATTTTGGCTGTAGCGTCAGCCTATTTCAAAACAAATTGTATCAAACTTAGAATACTGAGCTTGAAATTGGAATTACTCCTGATCCTAGAAAAAATTTGAAAAAGCCTGGAATTTGGTTCACATGACAACCTATGAACCCTAGACAATCTAACATGCGAATATACATAAATTCATCATGACTATTCAAAAATTTAAATTGGTCTAAAAGTTGACTACTTCTTTAATGATTAGGAATGAAAAAAAAAAGCGATTTTTACGCGTTTAATGTACGGTTTTGTTACTGTTGCAACAAGAGTTTTATTTGTATAAACTGATGCTTAAAAAATCATTGTAGTCAGAAGCCAAGCACCATCAGTTTTTAATTAAGTAGATTACTTCAAACGGTAAGTCTTTCTAGAGGCGCACCGACAGGAGGAAGACGGGCAAAGATGAGGAGGTGCCATTCCCAAACCCAAGCTATTGCAATAGAGATCATTACCCCAAAGTCGTAGTTTTCCTTCGTTCATTGTCTCTTAATACCCATGGACCTTAGCTTTCCCCGAATTCCGGTAGCGAGCGTTGTGCACCCCTCGAAAGAAAAATACGGGAAAAAAACATAATGTAACTTATTGCAAATTCTCAATTTATGTTATACTCAATACGACAGTATACGCAATGTGACAGGAGTACTAGCAACATGGTGTCTACTAAAACTAAAATTCAAAACGTTATGACTCTTTCAGGATTATCAGGATCGAAATACAGAAAAAATCGTGATCTTTTTAAATGAAAAGTGTTCGGAAAAAAACAGAGACACACCACAGAAATATTTGCCTGTGCAGTGGACATAGTCCCCGGCTGCCTTTTTTTTTCAATTTCCACTAGTATAAAAAAGTTACAAGCAGGCCAAGGCCTAACAATTAGTAAGGTAAAAACAATACAATTTGTTTATTATTTTTTTTTTTTTTTATCTGCGGAAGAAATAGTATCAAGACACACGATACCATCCAGATAAAATATATATATGAGCATGGTGGCCACTAGACACGTTGTGTCTTTACAGCAAAGGTCGTTTGGCTGTTTTCAGCCATGTGAGGATAAATAACAAAGAGACAGAAAAGGCTGAAACTTGTTGGATCGGGAGACTTTGGTCGCCTGACAACATAAAAGCCACTATTAAGGACACAGCTCACAGTTTACTTGTAGAAAATACGACGTGAATAACGCTGATATTAGCCTTGCTTAACTACTACTGGCTATACTAGTAACGCTCCCTTTGTATCACGAAAATAAATTCTTCCATGCGGTGAATAAAGCTGGTTCTTAGTTCATTTTACAGGTATTGCTCTGGAGATGTGCCGTTTTCATATGGCCTCTTCTAATTGGTCAAGCGGTTTGGGGGTTACGGACCTCTGAACGACCAAATTGATTGTTTTAGATTGTTTTAATCATCGTTTTTATGCAACAATGCCAAACTGAACATTAAATAAATCCGTGCATTTGTAAGGAGATATTGCAATACTAAGAAATACTGATCATATGAAAAAAAGTGACTGCGTGCTCAAAATGTACCGAAAGCCATTAAAAAAAAACTAAGAAATGGACCAGAAAACTAGATTGGTGTTTCCACGTCATAATTACTAAGAAAAAAAATGGGATTTCATCAATTTGGACCAAAAAGATCTGATATCTGCCCCAAAACAAAACTTTTTAAGGATTCCCGCCAAGCTTTTCGGCCGTGTGAAGTCGTGATATCAAACGCCAAGCTCTTGCGACAAGCTAATCCCACTGACTAAGGCTTCCAAAGTTAAATGAAATAATTGAAAATTGCGTAGTGAGCAATCTATATATATAATTACACAAGATGCGGAACGCTGTCATCGGCAGCGCCAGCAGCTATCTCCATCTGCAGCAAGCAGGACATACGATGCCATCTCCACCATCTACCGACGGAACGGCAAATTATAAAAGTAGCAGCCAAGGCCCGCTGAGATAGTAGCTGCGCTCTGAACGCAACGGCCAGCAGCGCGAACATACGATGCCAACTACCAACCGAACGGCAAATTAAATGGGGGGGGGGGG